>JAUZSU010008207.1:0-22893 GCA_034780255.1 Parotocinclus maculicauda
TTGGGTCCTTAAGCAAGACCCTTAACCCACCATTGCTTGAATTGTAAGACTGTATGAGTTGTAAGTCGCTCTGGATAGGGGCGTCTGCTAAATGCTGTAAATGTAAATGTAGTCACTAACAGAGAAAGCTCCTGTATCATTTAGGCACATGCAGAATTTAGAGGGGCGGAGCTTTACTTATCTGTCTGCCAATCAGTCAAGGGTACAGCTGTGCTTAAACAAAGCCTGTTAAACAATAAACAGATTAAGTGTTATAACACTAAAGTGAGCATTACTCTGCCATGGATGAGAAATGAGTAACAAATTAACACTAAAGATTTTTTTCATTAAAGGCATTCAATAAACGTATAGATGAACTGTCGTTTCCGTGTCTGCAGCATGGCTGCCTTTCTTTTAAATATACTGCTCACAAAAATTAAATAAATATTTCCAAATCAATTATCCCATCATGAAATTTTTGTGAACGGTGTAATTTTAAATGCATGGAATTTCTATAAATAACAAAGTCACGGCTAAACTGTACTGTTTGTCTCGAGCGACACTGTGGGACTGTAGGTGGCGGTAATTCACCTTGTAGTTGTTTGTCGACAGCCTCATAAAAAAGACGAGGCAGAAGGGGATCGGCTTTGAGTGTCTCAGCAGCATTTGGCGCGTTTTTATTTGGCTGTAGGTTCGAAAGGTACTTCTGTTACCTCTTACTCACTATAAACTCATTTAATTCCCCTTTAAAATACGAGTCATTTCCCTAATTCTCCTTACTTTCTATTCACCAATTATCAAGATGCACGTGATTAAGCGAGGTGAGTTATTATTTGTGTTACAGTTGTGTAACTTTTTATGTTTGTGTAATTTGTGTGGCGCTCAGTGTAAAATCTAGAGCTCATTATAAACACAATATAATCACCAGTGTATAGCACACAGCCTGTTTCTTTCTCATATTGTCATTTACACTGCTCACAAAAATATTAAATGTTTCATTTTAATGTCAGCAGTATAGTTATACATAAAACGAACAGCAGAAGATATCTTATGTATTGTATATTTTTTTGTTTTATTATTGAAACGTTTTATGTGCATTTCTTTCCTCGCGTTTGAATTGCTGTCCCGTAAACTTGGACGATTTAGAAATGTACGACGACAAACCTATTGGATTTATTAAACCTTCTGAACTTTCGTTTCTACAGGTTTCGAGCTAGAAACCATAAATGTTGTATATTTTAATATTAGATAAACGTGTTCGTTATGTAACCTTGATGCTGGGTTGATCCTTTGTTAGTGTTGGCGCCAAACCCTTCAGCTGTTTGCTAAGGAAGAATTAGCATACATGTAGGAACAGAGCTCAAACTGGAGCTTTGAATAAAAACTATTATTACAAAACCACCAGACTAAAGGATGTTTTGCTTATAAAATACATTGCTGAATGTAGTAGTCTCGTTTAACGCTTTTAGTCATTGGTTGTGTTGCGGCTCTTTGTGTTTACATTTTGTACATGTAGCATACTGTAATAAAACCTTTCTGCATTGTTGATATTGTTACAGACTTGTGGTATGATGGTTTATACATTTATTTTACGTAAATTAAGATATTGTGTGTAGTTTAGCTTGTAAGTAGGGTGGTGCCACTTTAGGTGATGTAACAAAAAACAAATGCTGAGCCACTATTGAGCTGAGGATTTTTTTCTTTCTTTCATTTTCATTTGTTGCCACTTTCATTTAGACTTAATAATAACTGTTGGACTGTTATGGAAGTAGTCATGAGTTGTGTTGTCTTAAAGTAATACGTTTGTTTAAATAATCTGTTTGGTTTACACCAGATGTGAAAGATGTACATGTGTTGCTTTGACTGCGATATCAATTTTATAATCCATAATTATACCAAAGAACATGCAGCTACTGGAAGTTCTGGTTAGACAAGTAATAATACAAGTGGATCATGAATTTTTATGTAACATACATAAAACGTACAAAAATGCTTATACAAAAGTGTGGTTATACATAAAATTACAAATATTATTTAAAAAAAAAACGTTTAAACAGTAAGTATAATAAATCTTTGGTGAAAAGAAATTGGGTTTTTTTTTTTGTATCTTGTCTATGTTGAATTGATTGTGAGCCACATTAAGTCAGATCTGATGGGTCAGACTGAGTCATGTTCCCGAATCTTATCTGGTTTGAAAATGCATACAAATGTCACTGTCCATGAGATTCAGACTGTAAAGTCTATCCAGCTGTAGTTTGATTTAAGGTCAAATCCTCTTTCAATTGTTTGTCCTAAGTTTTTAATAAAATATCCCAGCCAAATTGATGGTATAACCCTTTTGCAAATGTGTATAAACACAGATAAGGGGAGTGTTTATGGGTCAGGACTCATTCAGGCCACAGATAAGAGTGAAGGATCAATCACAAACTCCGCTGTGTCTGATTATGCTTACAACAGTGAAGTAAGTTGGATTTAAAATATGCCCGAACAAGGTGGGGATTTTATAATAAGTAATGTTGCAAATCACCTCACAATGACCTCAAGTCGTTTTCTGAAATGATGTACATTCATGTAGTGGGAGTAGACTGAATCTGAGTTACTAGTCTGTGTTTTTCCACTTTTGTAGATGGACGCCAGGAGCGTGTCATGTTTGACAAGATCACTTCCAGGATTCAAAAGCTTTGCTATGGACTTAATAGTGATTTTGTTGATCCGGTATGTAAGAGTTTGTTTTACTCCTTACAGTAGTGTACTCGTTATAACTTCATAATTCAGGCGATGTGACATGTTTTAATGTTTACAGACTCAGATTACCATGAAGGTGATACAGGGTCTGTACAGTGGTGTCACCACGGTTGAACTGGACACATTAGCTGCAGAGACTGCTGCCACCCTGACTACCAAACACCCTGACTATGCCATCCTGGCAGCCCGAATCGCAGTCTCCAACCTTCACAAGGAAACAAAAAAGGTCTTTAGTGGTGAGTAATTTGTACTGGGCATTATACACATGTATGGCAGGATCTCTTGTTAAATCTGAACGGTTCAACTGCATGGCCAATGTACAGCTACTGCCACCCTATCCCATGTTAAACGGAAACTATCTGTTTAGTGCTTGAAACAATGGATGCTGTCCCAAAGCAGGTCTACTGAGAACAGATTTGTAGACTGCAAATGAAAAACATTATCAGAAAACAAGTAATTGAAAGTTTGAGCATTTGATTTTGATGACCAATGCACATTACACCAGTTTATATGTTGTTGCTTGATTGGCTTTGTTGATTTATGCAGGGGGTTGTCAGCCTAACATTGTTCAAATCTTAAAAGGCTGTGGACCTAATACAGAACCTTGTAGAATACCAACCAACCTGCATTTGTGCAAACAGAACTGACTTTGGATACTGGTATCAGTTCATCCATAAAGTCTAGATATGTTCCTTTCACATGGCAATCTTGTTCATCAGACTAGCAACAAGTCTGTGCTGCTCACAGAAAAGAATTCCTAATTATGTCATATTTTAAGATTATTGACAACTGGAGATTCCTTATATCTGATACTAAGTAATTGCTGTTAGATGGGAGGCTCATTTATTGTGCATATGCTGTCATTGAAACACTGGCAATCCCTCTTGACACATTTAATACACTTTCCTGTCTCAAAACCTAGCAAGTAATTGTACACACTCATTTCACTGATTCTGTTCTCTTATTCCTCTTTACAGAGGTTATGGAGGATCTCTACAACTATGTTAATCCTTTGAATGGACGTCACTCGCCTATGATTTCCAAGGAGACCCTAGATATAATTATGGCGAATAAGGATGTAAGATGACTGATCTAATAGATTTGACTCATGTAATTTCATTTGGATTATGTAATTTTATGGTTCTTTTATTTGTCAACAGCGTCTCAATTCAGCCATCATCTATGATCGAGATTTCTCCTACAACTTCTTTGGCTTTAAGGTAGTTTAAACGTTGCTAAGTATTATCAGATTTTGGACATGGTTTGTAAAGATTTTGGACATCTTTACAAATGATCCTTTCCTATTTGTCTAGACGTTGGAGCGTTCCTATTTGCTAAAGATCAATGGGAAAGGTAAATGATTCAATATTCTGACTTCTCCTAGAATACCTCAAGTGATGAGCAGTGAGCGTAATTGTACAATCTTTTTATTCCCTATGTGCAGTTGCTGAGCGGCCCCAACACATGCTGATGAGGGTGTCGGTCGGCATCCATAAGGAGGATATTGCTGCTGCCGTTGAGACCTACAACCTGCTGTCTGAGAAATGGTTCACACATGCTTCTCCTACTCTATTCAATGCAGGCACTAACCGGCCCCAGCTCTCCAGGTATGCAGTAAATAAACTTTTTACATTTCAAACATAATACTTTTCCCACTGATCCAATCTTTGTGAGCGTTTCCCTTTTGAAAAAGTGGTTTCTTCGTTGCAATCCTTCCAAATAGGCCAGTCCTGATGAAGCTACTTTGGATTGTAGAAGGGTCAACGTGGCATATTGATTAAGCTGCCAGATGCTGCTATGGTTCATTTATAAGGGTGGTCACACTAAATACTTGCCACTGTAACTTACAGAAGCTGTTTTGTTCCAATTTTATTTTCCAGTTGTTAGTACCTTATATAAATGCCCTGTTTTTGCTGTTTCTAATAAAGGAACTGAAATAATTGTATATGGTTGTTATACAATAAAACTGCTAAAATGATATATAATGTTTGGTGACCTAAGACTTGTTGTGCAATACTCTATTTAATCATGTCATTGTTAATTATGATTAGATTATGATTAATCTGCCCAGCCATAAGCATGGACAATATAAGCTTATATAACTTTGTACTAATTCAGTAAACACTAGTCATTAACAGGACTATAGTTGTGTGCCAGATATGTCAAACTGCTCAGTTTAACTAAACTGTGTGTTTGTGATGGAACCTGCTGTTGCACACTGAGTAAAGCCTTTGTGTCTAATCACATGGACTAATTGTGTTATATAGTATGTAGAATGCAGACAATAGTGATTAGGTGATGACTATGGATAACTCTGTATAATGTTTTTATTGATTATCATGGTTGTTTTGAGAGCCATAGTGATGAGATGCTGCCAAAAACGAAACATTTGCTGAGTACCAAGTATATAGGTTAAAGAAAATGCAAATGAATCTGTTCCCCTTGCGATTCTTGTGGTCACATGGTTCACATTGTGTGCATTTGCAGTTGTTTCCTGCTCTCTATGAAGGATGACAGCATTGAAGGGATCTATGACACCCTGAAGCAGTGTGCGCTCATTTCAAAGTCTGCTGGTGGTATTGGTGTGGCAGTGAGCTGCATTCGAGCCACAGGCAGCTACATTGCAGGAGTAAGTTGGCCTTTTAATTTAATACGCGATTACCTATCAAGAAGCCAGAATGCATTTTCTTAGACCCAAATAAAAAAATAAGAAATTAAATGATTGTTGAAACTTTTCTTAGATGAAGACTGATTTCAAAATGTGGATTCTTATTGAACCTTTTTTTTTTTTTCTGTTCAGACAAATGGCAATTCGAATGGATTGGTTCCTATGCTCCGGGTGTACAACAACACGGCCCGCTACGTTGATCAGGGAGGAAATAAGGTTAGTGAACTTGTAAAAGAGTTCCCTATAACCATAATCTCTTACTCCTGATACTCCTCATGCTAATGATGTTATTGCCTAATAACAGTTCATGCTCTGAAATGTGTGATTTGTACAGTCTGTGCTGTTCTCGGTCACGCTGCTTCCAATCCCCTGCAGTTGATGGCTAACATCCTGCAACTTAATATTTATTGCTCATAAAAATTCTTATATTTCAAAAAGAAATATTGCCAAAATTGTGTGAACAGTGTGTTTCTGCAAAATGGCGATTACTAGTGTAAATTATTTTTGTTTGTTAGTTTAGACACAATGAAATTTAAGAAAACAAAGGCCTAAATGTAGTGCACAAACAATCTCTAAAAGCTTGTGACTTCGACCAAATCAGACAAGGGGTTCACCTTAGCAGAGGTGTGATTAGGGACATGTGGGGCTTGTGTAAAGAATCGCTACACAATCAGCCAATTTGACATGACCTTTCTGTAGTGGTACCTATATTTCATGACAATGAGTCTGCTGGATGCTAAATCACTTTGGATTTAGATGACAAGGTAGTTGGCTGAATGTTCTTCTGAAAGTTACTGCTTTTGCAAAATAGGTTGAACACATGAATGCAATTTTCCCAAACCGAATGAGAAGACAAGCTTAAGAAATGTATATGTTTACAGTAACCTATTTTCCTCAAATGTTTTAGATGTAAACCATACAACCAATGTCTTTTTGTAACATCTGACTTCTTTAATCCTATGAAGCAAGTCATTGCACAAGTTTGTGTCTGCTTGCTCGTTCCTCCCTAAGCCTCTGCACCTCTTTCTTTAGAGGCCAGGAGCATTCGCCATGTACCTGGAGCCATGGCACTTTGACATCTTTGACTTCTTGGAGCTGAAGAAGAACACTGGTAAAGAAGAGCAGAGAGCCAGGGACCTGTTCTATGCTCTCTGGATCCCTGATCTCTTCATGAAGAGAGTGGAAACCAACGGGGTAAGTGCAAAGAAAGAGGAGAGGCATGAACACAGCGTTTTAGACTGGTAACTAAACAAATGTATTCCTGCTGTATCTCAGCTTAGATTAGTATTAATGCTAATTGTGCTTCTTTTTAGGACTGGTCTCTTATGTGCCCAAATGATTGTCCAGGTCTGGATGAATGCTGGGGAGAAGAGTTTGAGAAACTGTATTCAAAGTAAGAAATTAAAGAAGTGAATTGTCTTTATCTGGTTTAATATCCCTGATGTAGACTGCTCACAAAAAAATAAAGGATATTTAATTATGGGACATTTTATTTCGAAGTATCCTATAATTTTGTGAGCAGTCTAGTCTAAAATGCTTTAGCACCATTTAACTTGTAGTTGCAGCTAGGCTTCGTTTGATTAGTTTCCTTACCAAACACATTATGATCATTTTATTTAAAGAGTTTAGTCGGCTACACTTCTAAAATTGAATTTGTATGACAGGTATGAGCAGGAAGGCAAAGCAAAACGTGTAGTAAAGGCCCAGACTCTGTGGTATGCCATCATTGAGTCCCAGACAGAGACGGGAACTCCATACATGCTTTACAAGGATGCCTGTAATCGCAAGAGTAATCAGCAGAACTTGGGTACTATCAAATGCAGCAACTTGTGCACAGAGATCGTGGAGTTCACCAGCAAAGATGAGGTGAGGACTGACCCAGGCAGCATTGAGTGAATGGACTGAAGTTTAGCTTGATGTTTTATACGGACTACAAAGAAAATACTGTCCTTATAAAACTAATACATGTATGCATACATTTTTAGAAACTCTTATTTCATTGTTACAGGTGGCTGTTTGCAACTTGGCCTCAATAGCTCTCAACATGTACGTCACGCCAGAGAAAACCTTTGATTTCCAGAAGTTGGCGTCTGTTACAAAGGTCATCGTGAGGAACTTGAACAAAATTATTGAAATAAATTATTACCCTATTCAAGAGGTGAGTAACTTTACTCGAGTTAGCTCAAGTAAAATGCCCTTAGTATGTCGGTTCTTACAATTTCTGTTAAGGCAATTTGTGCAGATGGTTATTGTTACAGATAGTATTGTTTAGAAACAAAAATGGTCATAATGCACTACATTTGAACATAGAAAATTTATATTCCTGAATCAAATCGGCTGCAATTTGTACCTGAAATAACTGTTTGTTGCAATGGGAGCTAATGGTAAGGTTTGAATAGTCCTTTTGTGACTATAGGAAATAACTTTTTTTTTTTTTTTAATAGAATTTTTTAAAAATTATTTTTAATTTAAGTTATCCAATCATTAGGGCACTTTAGGGTGGCATTTTAATGCAAGTAGTTTGCGTGGTGGTCTTATAGCTCTGTTCACTCCTGACTGAGTGGAGTTTGCATGGCTTTCCTGTGTCCTTGTGGTTGTACTCAGAGTACTCCGTTTTCCTCCAGACATGCAATAGGTTAACTGATAAAACTGGTAACTGAAGCTAAATTGGCTTGGTGTGAATGTGACTGACCAGTATCTTATCATGAATAGCCATTGATGCTGATGCAATGCTAAACAAACAAGCAAATTTGGGAACTTATTTTTACAAAACACAAAGTTTAAAAGTTCACTTTAGTGACTTCATTGTGCACCTGTGGGAATTTTGCTTGTAATGACTCCTGTCATTACAATGTCTACTGTCTCCTTGGTTAGGGTGGCTTCAAACATTTGGACATGTAAATTTTGTGGGAAGTACTACAGTTCTGAACTGCTGCTTTTGCAGGAAAGAGTCTTGCATACAGGATATTTAAATAATTTGTGAACAAATTAATAAAGTAATTTGACTGCTTGCAGTGTGAATGTTGCCTAAATGTATTTCTGCTAAATATACTGCTCACCAAAATTAGGGGAACATGTCAATTAATGTTTGTGCTAATTTTGGTGAGCTGTGTAAATGTACAAGCTGTTTTAAATGGCTGTTTGTAAAAAATAATATTTTAGTCCCATTTAGGAACAGAACTAAAGTAAACTGCAAGGTATTGAATAAAAAATTCAGGAATTTGTTTTTCACTGAATTAGTGTAAAATTGTGGCTTCACAACAGAGAACCATCCTCCATATTTATGATGCATCCATATTCATCCATTAATTCAACTTTTTAAATTGTATGATATTTGGTTTCTGGTAATGCAGGATATGTCTGGATAGTGGTAATTCTGTGGCAGCTTTTGTGAACAATGACAAAAATGGCATCTTTAATGGGTTGACCAGAATTAAATAAACTGGCTTATTCAAGCAAATACACTGCTCACAAAAAGTAGGGGTTCTTTCAAAATGAATATGAATCAATCTTCTAAAAAATTATTTGATTTTATTACCTTAAACAATATAGAAAAGCAAATGAAAAGTCAAAAAGTTGTTTGATATGCAAATGAGATGCGAACCCAATTAGCATGATTGAGTAGCAAGTGATATATTCATGGGGATGAACGGAGTTATGTTAAACTGGACGAGAGTGCCCCACATTGACTGTTCAGTAGGTTGTATCGTCACCAAGACTGCCAAAAAAAACACTGACAGTGGGACATGATCAGATTTTCCAGCAGTTCTTGTGGGATCCTCTTTATATTCATTTTGAAATATCCCCATATTTTTGTGAGCAGTGTATATTACACAGTTCCTCCAATTTTATACAAATTTGTAATTTTTTTTAAAAATACAAATACTCGTATATTGAATTCGGTTCTTGTTGTTTTATCCCCTTAAATTGCCACGTGTATTTATTGCATTGGTGTCTCTGTTTTCAAATTATTATAATTTATTTTTACTATTAGGCAGAGAATTCCAACAAGCGCCACAGGCCCATTGGTATAGGAGTGCAGGGGCTAGCTGATGCCTTTATCCTCATGCGTTACCCTTTCGAGAGCAATGAAGCTCAACTCCTCAACATCCAAATCTTCGAAACGATCTACTACGCAGCACTGGAGGCTAGCTGTGAGCTCGCAGCTGAGAATGGTCCATATGAGACGTATGCTGGATCTCCTGTTAGCAAGGGTGTAAGTTTTACAACTAAAACTACAGTGCAACACACAGTCCATCTGTAACAATAGTGCTGACAGTACTGTTTCTTCTGAAGTTATAGTTTAACAATCTGTTGCTCTTAGATCCTGCAGTATGACATGTGGGAGAAAACTCCAACTGACCTGTGGGACTGGAAGGCACTAAAGGAGAAGATTGCTAAGTAATATAGCTTAGAATAACACAATGGTTGTTGTTGTTTTTTTGTATTTGTGAGTTGTGTATTGCGTATATACACTTCGTGTGTGTACATATATAATAGTAGAAATCTTTATTGTTTTTACAATGTATGAGCTGTCATTATCGAGTATGTCACTCGTTTTCCAAAACAATAGTCAGAATGTAATTAATAATTAATTAATTAGTAATTGAGTACTATAGAATTCTGCACATGCATCTGCAGTGGGTGCATGCCATTTGTTAATAACACAACCAGTCTAGGATAAAAGCATGGAAGCTTAAACTGGGTGAACAATCTGGAGACAAAATACAGACGCCACATGATTTGGCTTTTGGGGGATTGATGATAAAGCCAGTAATCGACAAACTGTTGGAAATCGTTTGCTCTTAAAGACAGCTTGACAACTGACTTATTTCACCATCTGCAAACTAACCATCCTGTAGAATATGAATACTGACATTTTGTAGATAGTTAAGTACAGCTTTATTCTGTTGAACCTTAAATCTGTCATCCTATCAAATTGTGAAACCTTCTGCAGTTTATGCACTGAATGCTTATTTTCCATGCCGTTTTCTTCAGTCTTATTTCCATTGATATCATTAGTGAGTAACAGTTAATATCTTACTAACAAGAGCATGCTATTACAATGTAAAACGTACAAACACACCTTTTGAAGGTTGTAGTTAATGCATTGTCTGATTATTGTTGTCGACAAAATCACACGACATATTGGGACATATATTTTGTAAATATCACACACCCCTAGTTGGTACATTGCTATTTTCTGGCCAGTGGTGACTAACTTTGGCTTTGCTTCGGTCTGTTTTTAGGAACGGTGTACGTAACAGTCTGCTGCTTGCACCCATGCCCACTGCCTCCACCGCACAGATTCTGGGTAACAATGAGTCCATTGAGCCATACACCAGCAACATCTATACACGCCGAGTGCTGTCTGGAGAGTTTCAGGTGAGGAAAAAAAATTAAAAAATTTTATAAAACATTTCACTATGCATGTTCCTTAAGCCATTCCTGAACAATTTCTGCAGTCTGTCAGATTGCATTACCATGCTGAAAGATCGGTATTTTATTGACATGACGCGTCAAGTCGAATTTATTCCCAAATTGAGGACAACAGTGGCAAGGAAATACTCCCTAAAAGTAGTGTTTAATTAGGTGTTACTTGCCAAAGAAACAGCCTCATGAATGCAGTAAAAAAAGCAATAGCAATCTGGGGGGATAATTGTTTGTTGTTATTTGTTTGTTAAATTTGTGTGTGTACATTCCATTGGTTGTGTGCGTAACCCATTAGAGGTTAGAAATAATCAAAAGATGTACAGTTGTAATTAGTGTTACAGGACTGTAGATTAAGGTATGCAGTATTGGTGTTGCTTTATTAAATGCCCACCCTTTCCCTCAGATTGTGAATCCACACTTGATGAAAGACCTGACTGAGCGAGGTCTGTGGGATGAAGACATGAAGAACCAGCTGATTGCTCATAATGGTTCCATCCAGGTTGGTACTTCTTTTAGCAGATAGAACTCTGTAAATGGTAGTGTGGTTAATTAAGTCTGTGTGTGGGTATGTATTTGGTCTACAGGAAATCCCCACCATTCCAGATGATCTGAAGGAACTGTATAAGACTGTGTGGGAAATTTCACAGAAGGTGATAATTAAGATGGCTGCAGACAGAGGAGCTTTCATTGACCAGAGCCAGTCGCTCAATATCCATATCGCTGAGCCCAACTATGGCAAGCTAACCAGCATGCACTTCTACGGCTGGAAGCAGGTGTGTGAACAAAAATTGAAGTTTGTTAAAAATGTTTATTTTTATTTTTATTTAACATAACTGAATCAGTATGTAGGTAAGTTAAATATAGTCCAGTTCAGATAACTCTAAATTCATTATTACTTTCTCATTCCTTGTCTTGGCGTCAACACTACATTACTCTTGTGATGCTGGCCTAATAATGGCAATAATGGAGACTCCTCCCATCCTTTTTCACCTCTGTTTATATTAGGGCTGTCACCTTGCTTTCAGAATAAAATATGAATAATGTAATATTTTACCTGTGAATGAATTTGACCCAGTACACACACTTTACACACACTTACTTTCTACATCCACAAGAGGGCGTTTCAATGTATAAAATGTCACTTGTTGAAACACCTGTATAGCAGCCTGGACACTTGTGTGGATGCTGCATGTCCTCCCTGTGTTTGTGTGGGCTTACTCTGGATACTCCAGTTTCCTTCACAGTCCAAAGACTAGGTTGGGTCAATTGGTGTCTCTAAGTGCCCCTAGTGTGTGTAAGTGACCTACAATGGATGGGCGCCCCGTCTAAGGTCGGTCCTGCCTTGCACCCTATGCCACCAGATAGGCGCCGTCTCTTCTGCGACCATGTCCAGGATGAAGTGAATGAATTGCAGTTAAAAACAGTTGCTTAATTGCTGACAGAACACTAACTGTGTTATCAGGAGGATGGGTTAAGCTCTTTTGTTATTGGCTACATATCTTTGTTGGAATCCTGTTTCCTTTTTTGTTTTATTTCTTAGTCCTTTGATGAATGTTCAAATCTCAGTTTAGTCCGGCTGTTTTGCGTGTCATGTCTACAGATTAGTTACATGGAAGGAACCTAAATTGAGTGCATGCTTTTGTGTACTGTGCAGTAAGTTTGTGTTATCTGTCTGTGTGAACTGCTTTCTCATCTCATTACTTGGCAGGTGTTCTTGTTACAAGCGAATGAGTGTAAACAAAGCAAGTTTCTTTACCAATATGTCTTATAGAGTTAGATGCAAAATGCCAGTGACATTACACCAGTGGTTCTCCAACTTTTTCTATCACCCCACTTCAGAAGAAGGGGAAATTCCACACCCCAGCTGTCCCATATCGCCCCAACAAAATAGTAATAAATAAGTTTTAAATTGTATAATTTAAGTAACATACAATTCTTTTTCTAAACCTGTAGGTTAACTTATAACACCAGATACAACATTAACATAACACCAATATTCAAAAATACAGATTGGCCTACTAATTACATTTAGTTTCTCACTTTTCAATCTGTACCAAAATTAGGAAAGGCAGGTAAACAAATGCCTATGCCTTATCACAGCATCAGTGACTGCAATGAGCCTGTTTTGCACTACACATCTTCCCAAAACAGGGTTGCATGCTTGATACTGCTACTCAAGTCATGCTCAACCTTAAGCTGAGATCTGTACTTTGTTTTCAGCGAAGCAATAGCTGGAGTCGCCAACTTTTGTGGTCTTTGTAACAAATTTGTCCATTTTGTAACCTTAACATTATACACACCTATGTCTTGTTTCTTTATTAGCATGGAATCGCCCTGTTGTACTGTTTACATTGTTCCGCCGACATTTTAAACATCCGGGCCTTATGCTCGGCGCTCCCTGCCTCTTTTATTGGCAAAACACAGGCATTAAAAATGTTCACTTTTTTCGATTCCTTGCGCCCCTTACCTGCAATACCCATTTTGCGCCCCACACTTTGAGAACTGCTCCCACATCTGTTACACTGATACACATTTAATTTTTTTTTATTATTTGTGGGAATTAAAGAAGCTCATACATTAGAGCAGGAAATTGGAGACTGTAGCTTGACTGATTGAAATAGGGAGTTTTTGTTTATTTTGGTCTCTGATTTGATATTGGGATGTTATCCGAGTAACTATATCTCACATTTGTCTACAGGGGCTTAAAACTGGTATGTACTACCTGCGGACCAAACCGGCTGCCAATCCCATCCAGTTCACCCTCAACAAGGAGAAACTAAAAGTAACACAGGAAGCACAAAGCACTGTGGAAGAGGTTAAGGAACGAAACAAAGCCGCCATGGTGTGTTCTCTGGAGAACCGGGACGAGTGTTTGATGTGTGGCTCCTGAAAAGTTTTGTGAACCTGTTTATTAATTGCAATTAGAACTGTTGGATTATTTGGCTTTTCATAAACCTAACATTTTTTTTGTAATGTACATAATGCGTCTTACAACACAGGAAATGTCTAATGTCCATATTTATTCTGCTCAAATAATCCAACAGTTCTGTACAGCCTATTATTGTAAAAAATTAAACATTAAAATTAGACATTTTGTAAAGAAAAAAAACAGGCATTGTTCATTTCTTGGTTAACTGGCACTATAGTTAATAAAAATGAGTTTTAATGACTAAATGTTAAGTTTGAATTCAGAATTAACAGGATTATTTTACAGGGAATCTGCAGGTATGGTGAGAGAAAATTACCATAAAAGTATAAAGACCACTTTCACAATAACAATTTTTAAAAAGCATGCAACATTAATATTGTTTACAGACTGTAAATGTCGTTATCCACAGAATGGGGGTTGTGCTTAGTTTGATCTGCTGTTGAAACGGTGAAATATCTTGCGTACAAAATCTGGAAATTGCAAAATGCATATAATGAAATTTTAAAAAACAGTATAACATTGTTTAATCCACTACAGCCAAAATATGGCCTTTGTTCTTTAAACACAAATGTAAAGCGTTTTAAGGACCTGCAGAAACCCTGATCTAAAGTGTTATTCGTTCATGTCTGGAACACAGGTGTGTTCTTATAACACAGTACGCAAAGGAGCCCAAGAGGACTCTTCTGGGACAGGCTGCCTGTGTGGTGTAAACAGGTGTTGAGCAAGCTGCAACCTGCACATAGACTGTGGGGACCATTACACGTCTGACTCTGGCTTTTCCCCCTGAGAGATTCTGAATCGTTCTACATCTCTGTCCTGAAGCTTGAAGTTGGAGATTTTCCAGGTTTCTTCATTAGTCAAGTAAATAGTAAATAAAATATCAAACAAGCTATTTACAGTATATATAGCACTGTTTACAATTGTGCATCTGTGGTAGCCTAGTGGGTAAGGTACTGGACTATGGGCCAGAAGATCCAGGGTTTAAATCCCACCTCTGCCACAGATGAGTCCCTGAGCAAGACCCTTAACCCACAATTGCTTGGATTGTAAACTATTAACTGTAAGTCGCTCTGGATAAGGGCGTCTGCTAAATGACATAAATGTAAATAAAGAAACAAAATAACCCTGATCCAGAAACTGCTCACTTAGTGGATATTTAATTATGTGGACTGTGGTAGCCAACCGGTTAAGGCACCGGACCAGAAGGTCCAGGGTTCAAATCCCACCTCTGCCAAGTTGCCACAGTTGGGCCCTTGAGCAAGGCCCTTAAACCACAGCTGCTTGGATTGTAAGACTGGAGCTGTAAGCCATGGAGTTGTGAGTCACTCTGGATAAGGGTGTCCGCTAAATGCCGTAAATGTAAATAATACGATTCTGTGTTGCAAAAAGACATAACACTTACAGTAAGAGAATGATATTAGAAGCCTGGTTTCTGGAGGGAAGCCAAAATGCATTTGATAGACAGCATTACAAAAAACAGGGAAGATCAGTGAGATAAAACAGACTCAGAGTAAATGTGAACCAGGTCACCATATAGTTGTAGGTAAGAGAGAAGATAGAGGTAGTGGAGGGACAAACAAAGAAGTACTACTTACAATAGGATAGATACATACACTTACGAGTGCCATTTACAGTTTGTTAGAAATAAATAGTGGAAAGTCCCACACACACACACACACACACACACACACTTTTAACTGAGTCCAGAACAGTCCAAATGTGAGCTGACAAGCAGCAAGCACACAATCGGTAAGATGGTTATTCTGCGTGTGGATCTGCCGCTTTTCTTTTGCAGTTGAGGTAAATGTGTTGATACTGTTTACGCCTGTGATGTTCGGAGTTGAGACTGATTTAAGACTGTCCTGTTTAGGGAGGTGTAAGGAAATACAAAGAAACCCATTTGGGAAAACTCCAAAATACAAACTCCATACAGACAGCAACAAACAGGATCAGTCCCAGGTCCACAGAGTCTCACAGCACCAGCATAACCAGTTATGTGTTGCCACAAATATACTATTGGGATTTATATACTAATGGGAAGAATTACATAAGATGTCATGTTTACTGATCTTTTTAAATTTTACCCATAAATGGTATCGTAATATATACACCTTTACTCTCATGAGATTAGTGTAAACTGTTGCTATGACTGTATGAAGAATGCTTCTGTATAGAATAACTTACTGTTCTGGAATGTTTGTGTATGTTTGGTAGAGCAGGATGAGTCAGACCACGAGAGTGCCGATACACAGGTGATGGAAGGGGTGTGTGTTTTCTACACTGTGCTTTCCCATAAGGGCAAATAGCCAAGATACAGCACTGTTTCCCATATGCTGAGTTTATCTAACATCAATGTTTTCTATTTATTGCTGTTATTATTTAAAATCATATTTTACTGTAAAGCTACGTTGATTCACTGTTAATCCTTACCCCTCCATTTCTTTCTCAAGAAAGATGCAGATGTTTAACTGCTGTACACTATATACCACCATGAAGAAGAACTTAATTTCACAATTAGAGTTGTTAGAGCATGTAGTTAAACCTGATCTCTGAATAGTAAACAAGTATTTAGTTCTGGCAAGGTGCTTTCACAGAAGGGAAAACATTCCAGACCTGAAACCTAGTGCTCTTCTCACTTTCTTCTTTTCCATGCTCGAGGCAAGCACCTGTTTTAGTTCTTGACCTCATTCCTAGTAGCTCTCAGAACTGAATTTGGTGTTTCAGAGTGTGAGAAACGTAGAACTGGGTAGAAACGGCGATGAGGAATGACTGTGCTGTTTCACACACAGCAGCGCATTTACCTCTTATATTACAACGGTTCTTACCAGGTGCTTTACAAATGTGAACATGCATGTGGCAAACGTCACATATGCTAATGAAGAAAGCAAAGATATTTTGCTTTGCCAAAAATCTTACTCCTAAAATAAATGACTCATATAGGCAGCTAAAATGAGAAAAATATTCTAGGGGGATTCTAGAGAAAATGTTTCACAGGATAATGATGCAATGTAAATAAACATAGGATAACAGTGCATGATTTTGTGTTTACAGTGGTAGTAGCTTCAGGGTGCTGCAAATGGCATTTCACGAGGGTGATTTACCTCTAAATGCGACTGGGGTGTGCAACTAGATTCTTAGATTGAGAAACGGTTATACAGTAGATTGGGTGTCTGGTCTGATGTGCAAAAAATGGACAAGACAGATGTTAATGATTGGAAAAAGTAGTGATTGCATTTGTGCATATATCATATATAGAGTACTGACTTTATAGTATTGTATTCTCCATATTATAGTCTACATATTGTGCTTTTTATATGTATTATTAATGTGCTCTCAATTTTTATATTAATGCATGTACTTAAACTATTACTACTGATTCATTCAATAGGAATCTTGATGTAATTCTTATGTAGGTCCCTGTTATTTAGCTGACCAATGTGGTTGGTCCAATTTTGAGTTCTGGTCCTCCCAAGGTGCCCCCCCCCCCTTCCCCCCACCCCACCCCCAATTCTCCTGGAAAAATAAACATACTAACATACTACTCCAAATACATCATGGGTGTGAATGAGCAGAAAGGTGCAACCTTGCAACGGTATGTTCTGCTATTATCTCTAGGTAGGTTGCATCCCAGTACCTCAAATAACCACTTGTTACAATCGAGGTATGCAGTAGAGAATCTCTGAATGCACAACACCGGGTACCCATACTGTGAACTAAGAACAAGCAAATAAGGCTAGAATTTGCACTGGCTCACACATTATCAAATAGAAAACTGGAGAAAGGTCTGTGTGTTTTGGCAGTCTTGGGTGACCATACACCCTACTGAACAGTCAATGTGGGGCACTCTCGTCCAGTTTAACATGTTTCTGTTCACCCCATGAATATATCAATATGAATATATATTGTTACTCACTCACCATAATTGAGTTTGCATCTCATTTGTATAATCAACCAACTTTCATTGACTTTTCATTTGCTTTTCTGATGAGCTTTTTTAATTAAATAAAATCAAATGCTTCTTTTATCGTTTCATATTCAATTTGTTTTAGTGTGCAAAATGATGTAATTGTGAAAACACATTTATTGTATCATTCAGTAGATGAACCTCTTGTTTGTAAAAAGGTATTGATGCAAGGTAGTACGATGTCCTGACCTGTGTTTGTGATTTTAGTAACTTAAATACGTATAGTATTCCATTTTTCTCCCTCTTATCTTGGTCAGGGACACGTGGTAGGGTCAGAGATTAACCCAGAGTTCACTGGCTGCAGGCAGACATATATCCTCTACAGGGAAACGGGCCATTAAAGGTTAACCACACAACATGACCTTCAGCTGTAAGCCTCACAGAGGATTTGAACCCAAGACCTCAGGAACTGGTGTTTCCAGCAGTCCACTTTTGCAACTGAACCACTGGAGTTGCTAAATACAGTAAAGTACAGTAAAGATGAATAATCTGAATTTAGATATTGTGTAAACTGTTTAATTACTGCACTATGTTTCAAAGCAGAGAAAGCACAGGACAACCAATTGCAAAACTTAGAAAAATAATTATTTAATTTGACATGTTTAAACTTACTTTTTCTGGTGATGTTTTTTGGGGGGGATCCTTTGGTGCATATGTCCAGACATTATGGGACACAGGTGTAACTCTAGTTGCTTGTTCATCTCAAGCAGGTCCAGGTGAGGGTTGCCAAGCAGTGTTGGGGGATTATCCTCTGACCAGCCTCCCCTCCTTCAGACACAGTCAATTTTGTCATCATGTAATGCCTGACCCAGCTTAAAGGGCACCACTGGTACCTGGATGCTTGCAGTAGTGAGATATCCCCCAACAATAATAATCTTTATTTATTAATTTTAGATTACATAGATTATATACATAGTAAGTCGAAAGACACAGGAAACCCTTTTATTTTAGAAAAAAAGTGGAAAATGACATCTGAATACCCCAGTAAATATTCTGTGAGGGGGCCTATATTTTAGGCTCTGTCCTGAAAATTGTCTAGTCTTGAAAGCTGCCATATTTGATCCAATGAGAAGGAGGTCATTGTGGTTCGAAAGTTATCAACACAATTTCAGAACTTTTGTTGTTTGTCACAGGTAACTGAAGATTAAATACCAAAAATACCAAATCCAGATGGATCGGAACTATGGACGACAAGCCACATGGTATTCGAATGAAGAACCGCTACCGATGAAGAAACCTAAACAATTGTTTTGGCCGACTTTTGACTCACCCTGTAGATTTACCATAATTCATAGTGATATATTTAATGACGATCAATGACCCAGAACTTGGAATATGCCATATTAATCATGTACTGTTGAAATCTGGGAAACCAAAGTGTACATTAAAAATGTAATCTAACACACTTTTTTAGAGTTTAGACATAATGTAAGAAACTACCTGAGCTCTGACTGATCCTACAAATTAACAAAAGACCTGCCTTGGCCAAATAAAGTGCTTGGAATGGATGATACTGCTTTGGAAGATTAGAAAGATATGCTATTGCTAAACAATTTAGGGCTTTGTATGTCATTAAAAGGACTTTGTAGTCAGTGAAGTAAAAAAGACAGTCAAACTGAATAAGAGGGAAGTAATATGATCTGAGTGACTAGTTTAAGCTTGGTTGTTTTATGCATATTGTTTTCGCATTGTACTTAGCCACATTCACATGAACCACTAGGTAAAGATACTGAAACCTGCTCAGCTAAGGGTTATCTTTTTTAAACTTGTTCGAAATTCCAAACACCATGTACAGAATTTGGAAGAATGATCCATTTACATCTAATGAATGACTAAAACTTTTCATTTTGACAGCCCTAGTCACAAGCCATCGTCTGAAGTCAATAGAGTGGATTTAAACATGTACTGCATTTTTTATAAGGATAATCCCTCAAGATTGGTGTTAACATAAGGTCAGGTTACTGACACTGTAGACACTACATAGCATACTGTGTCCAGCAAAATGCTATTTGAAATTCAGTCTCAGCAATATGCAGCCAAACCCTGCATGTCTGACACAAAATTGCACTTTTTTAGAGATTGTTAAAATGAGAATAATGACTACATGAGTGAAATAACTACAGTATGTCATAAAAGCTACTACTAGACGCACCTTGCCTGTTTGACTAACCTATAAGCGCCGAGCACCGGTCATGTGACTAATGTGATAAAAAACAATTTTGAAAAAATGCAATTGTTGAAATTCCATGACCAAAAATGAACACGAAGCGATTAAAAAAGAAGCATTTTATTTTATTTCATTAAATAAAATCATCAGAAAAGCCCATAAAAAGTCAAAAAGTTGTTTGATTACATAAATGAGATGCAAACTCAGTTATCGTGATTGAATAGCAAGTGATAAATTTACGGGGGTAAACAGAAGCATGTCAAACTGGACGAGAGTGCCCCACATTGACTGTTCAGTATAATGTATGATCACCCAAAACTGCCAACACACACTGACAGTGATGGGGCATGGACAGGATCAGATTATCCAGTGGTTTTAGTGGGATCCTCTGCATAATAATTTTTAAATATCACCTAATTTTTGTGAACAAAACTTAAAAATTAAATATCCTCTACAAAATTATGCCACCAGTACTTCGTGTTAGAGAAATGTTACAGAGTAACTATAGCATGTGACTATACCCACCGTTGGTTAAAAAAACTGACACATTTCTTCCTTTGAGCGAGAGCTTAAGCTTAGCAGGTGTTTCACTGGCCTTTGTGTAAGGTGGTCAGCACTGATGTAAAAGCTGTCATTTAACATGAGAACAAATTTCAAGCAGACACATCAGCATGCTTAGTGTTTGAAAGCAAGTCTGCATGCTTTATGGGAAATGGCAGTGATTGTCTGGCTTTGAATGAACACCTCAGTCAGGTTTACAGTGTCATCCGGTCTGCAAGCTCTGTGTGTGTGTGTGTGTGTGTGTGTGTGTGTGTGTGTGTGTGTGTGTGTGTGTGCTGGCGCACTCTGGTGACAGCTAAAAAGCCTTTGATGCAGCAATTCGCAACACAATGGATGACATAACATCAAAAACAGTCTCTGAGGCACCATATTCTTCCAAACAAAACCTTCCTCGAAACTTTTACTCTCTCTCGATCTGTGTCCATCCCAACCGTTAAACCTTCCAAATCGGTGTCTCACTATTAAAAGCACACCCCTGCAATTATGAACACAACTTTTGGTCCGTTGGGTGTAATTGGCCACTGATAGCTTTAGTATAATAAGGTCCAGCCCTATTCCTAAATCTATGTGTAGGACCTCCCAGCCAAGCAGCACACCCTCACGCACTCAGGGAAATAATACTAGAACAATAACACACCACATTTTACACATATTTGTCAACTGATTGCACCTGTATGACGGATTTAAAAAGAGTTAAACTATGTAATGATTCACTCTCACAGTACTGTGGTGGAAAGCACTGGTAAAGGCGCTCCCACGATATAATCTTGATGTGTAGTAAAGCACTGTCCAAAAGTCTTAGGTCACTGCTGGATTAGACATACTACTGTTTTAGCAATTGTATAATGACCAAACGAAATTTTCTCACCCTATTAGAATTAGAATACTTTTTCAGTAGGGGAACAGGGTGGAAAGTTATACTTGAGCCCACAAAAATTGGAATGAAAATCAGTGGAATAGAGTATTAATACAAATCCAAGTTTTGAACTTTTTGCTTCCAGTGGTTGACAGTGTTATAACAATCTAACAAATCTAATGATGGACTAAGATCTTGCATACTACTGTAGGTGCTAGCACAGCACTAGGACCTCTCAAGTAAGTGCTTTGATGTATGTGTTGATGTACATAAATTCTTATACAGTTTAAGTACCTCAGTACTTGAGTACTTGTACTGCTGGAGTACCTTACATTTGCCCAGTTGTATCTAATAAACAAGGAGCCATCAGTTTCATCTTTACAACATGTTTGTGGAAGTGTATCTTGACTGAAAAATGGGAGAAACTTCCAGAAGTTGAACCATCACTGCTGGATTCTATCAATATGGGCTTTATGGCAGAGTGGTCAGACAGAAGCCATATAAAAGCTTTCCTGAAGCAAAAAAGGAAAGCACCTACGTTTTCTCAAGACTGTGATGAAAACACCATTTGGTTCTTGGTTACCTCTCTTACCGAGGACCTTCTCTGCTGATTCATTTGGTGGGGTGTCTTGAAAGAGTTTTTGGGGGATGCCACAGTGGCGCATGTGGGTAGCGCGGTAGCTCCCGGAGATCCCCGGTACAATACCGACCTTGCACTGTGCCGATGTGAAGTCCTACCCATTTCTGTGTGGGTTTACTCCAGGTACCCCGGCTTCCTCTCTAAGTACAATGATGTTAGATCATGTTAGGTTAACTGGCTGCTCTAAATTGACCCAGTAGGAATGTGTCTGAGTAGTACGGTGTAACGTTGCATATTAACGTCAATAGCTGTTGATGTGGATTACTGTGACCTTATGGGAAAGCATTTAACACAATAATAAAAGTGATGAGAGAAAGTGGAGAGAATGTGGTCTACCATTACTAATATGTACTCCAGTCAGGGCTGTTGTGTGCAACAGAGCTAAAAACAGAGGCCTTATATCAAATCCGACTCCACTTAAAACACCTGAAAGATGCCTGCCCTGAGAGTAATTACAATTGTCATTAGCACATGACGGAGACTTTTGGAGTCTGTCGGTTCCATTAGAAGTGATCACACTGGCACCTTTCCAGTGCCTTGGGGACTGGCCTGTTTCTTTGAGAGTTGGAGAAGACAGGTTTGCGTGCATACCTCAAGTTAACTCTCAGCAGGTACTTAAGCCTTTGAAATGTAGTGTACACATTTCGCTTGATATTAAACCAGTATTTGACGTTTTGCTGTTATGTAAACACTGACTACCAAGCTAAAGGGATCCTCCAGCAGATTTGGATACTGCACTGGATAATGGATTCCTGTTCATCAGTCAGACTTAAGAGTCTGCGAGAACAGAGAAAGCGAGAGCACAGAGCGATAACAATAGGCCTACTGGGCCAACAAAAACACAAGCATCTCTCTCTCTCTCGCACGTCTTGTCAACAGCCTGTTTTTGCTCCGAGGGCTGCACAGCCCAGGGGTTGTGTTATGACAGAGATTCTTTTGTTTGGATTATGA
>JAUZSU010008208.1:0-11269 GCA_034780255.1 Parotocinclus maculicauda
TGAGCTGTTCTGCTGCTCTGACCTTCAGCCTGAGCGTAAACAAAGCTCCATTAGATCATGGAGTCATGTTTCCACCAGCAATTAAGTAATGAGATGTAAATGCCGGGGTCACTGGCAGCTCGGCCTTCATTATTCATAGCCCTTTGATTATTTAGGTGTTTCCATAATGCTGAATTTTAATCACCACACACAGATGGTGTTTGCTTTGTGCTCATCGTCCTGAGTGACCTGCAGCTCTGGAGATCCAACATCACCACACTGTTCGTTTTGGATTCTTTTGGATTCCCTATGATGAGCCAGGGTCCTGTCCGGGGCCTGCTTATGCGGTTCATGGTTAGGTTTGTGGGACGGTCTGGAACCTGGAACCATGACGAGATGGTTTTAGTCTAATGTAAACACTGGGGTCATGACTGCAGCTCAGGGGAATGATCCCTCCACCCAGCCTCCCTCTGAAACCTCTCAGTACTGGAACCTGAAAACCTTTGGTAATCAAACTGGAACCTGTACACCTGGAACTGTAAGGATTGGTACTGGAACTGGTACCTTTATACCTGGAAGTGGAATGTTTTGTTTGGTGCTGGATCTGGAAAATTTGGTGCTAGAACTGGAATCTTTGTAGCTGGAACTGGAATGTTTGGTGCTGGAACAGGAACGTTTGTAAATGGAATTGGAACCATTATACCTTGAACTGGAATGTTTGTTGCTGGACCCGGTACATTTGTACTTATAACTGAAAAGTTTGGTACTGGAACTGGAACCTTTATACCTGGAAGTGGAATGTTTTGTTTGGTGCTAGAACTGGAACCTTTGTAGCTGGAACTGGAATGTTTGGTGCTGGAACAGGAACCTTTGTAAATGGAACTGGAACGTTTGTAGCTGTAACTGGAACCATTATACCTTAAACTGGAATGTTTGTTGCTGGAACTGGTACGTTTGTACTTATAACTGAAAAGTTTGGTACTGGAACTGGAACCGGTACACCTGGAACTGTAAGGATTGGAACTGGAACTGGTACCTCTGTACCTAATACTGGAATATTTGGAGCTGAAGCTGGAACCGCCTTTGGTGCTGGATATGGAACTGAGTTTAGTACTGGAACTGGAACCTTTATACCTGGAAGTGGAATGTTTTGTTTGGTACTGGATCTGGAAAATTTGGTGCTAGAACTGGAACCTTTGTAGCTGGACCTAACATTTGTACTTATAACTGAAAGGTTTGGTACTGGAACTGAAATGTTTATACCTGGAACTGGATTGTTTTGTGCTGGAACTGAAACTGGAACCTGGTAATGGAATGACTAGCTGAATCTGAACCTTTGGTGTTGGATCTGGAACAGTTGTACATGGAACTGGAACCTTTGTACCTACAACATAATTGTTTGGTGCTGGAACTGAAACATTTGTACCTTTGTACTTTGACTAAACCTTTGTTTCTGGAACTTGGAACTTGGTTTTGAGGCAGCAGTGCCAGACTCTGGAACCTTAGGGCTGATACTGGGAGCTTTCTGTGTTTCATTAAGCTCTCGCCGTTTCTCCTAACCATATCCATAACCAAATTCATGACTCTGGGTCTCCTGGTACTGATCTGATAGTAACCGTGGTTACGGGTCAGGCCTGTTTGCTCTATATCCCAGCAGGCACTGGGGCCGGGGGCTAGTGAGTGTAAATGGACTCTTTGTTTGGTTACGGGGTTTTTATTGCTAAATGTAGCAGATGTTTTATCTGCACCTTAACACACACACACACACACACACACACACACACACATTAAGTCATTACATTCGTGAAGCTCTGGAAATTAAATCTAAATCTACCCCTGGAGAAAAGAGGCCAGCGTGCCAACTGTGAAGCATGGTGGTGGTTCATTCTGTGCTACGACCGGTGGTGGTTAGGCTGGTTTCTCTCCGGGTGGGGGTACGAGCCTGTGAGTGGGCGGACACCACTTAAATACGACCGGTGGTGGTTAGGCTGATTTCTCTCCGGGCGGGGGTACGAGCCTGTGAGTGGGCGGACACCACTTAAATACGACCGGTGGTGGTTAGGCTGGTTTCTCTCCGGGCGGGGGTACGAGCCTGTGAGTGGGCGGACACCACTTAAATACGACCGGTTCTGATGTTTCTGCTCATTTAGGCTGGTGATGAGGAGAATAGGATGTGATTTGGAGCTTCTTGATGATGGTGATGATGTTGCTGGAACTGTGCTGTTTGGTGATAGAACTAAATAGTTCATGTTGGAACTGAAATGTTTGGTGCTGGAACTGGAACCTTAGTACCTAAAACTGGAACATTTGTATCTGGAATTGTTTGTACTCAATATGATTACTCTCAGTATGTGTGTATGTATGTGTGTATGTGTGTGTGTGTGTGTGTATGTGTGTTTATATGTGTGTGTGTGTGTGTGTGTGTGTGTGTGAGAGGAACAGAGTCTAGTTATGGAACTATGGAATTGTCTCACAATGATTCAGTATTACATCTCTATTTATTTAGCTCTGCATTATTTGTTATATTAAGAATCTGATTGGTAATTCCCATTTATGCTTAATCTTGCCACAAATGTTTCTTCTAAATATCCCATGGTAAATTCACAAAATCTAGATATGATATTCCATATTCACTTAGAATATACAGTAGTATTAGAAGCCTATTGGTGTGTATTGGTACATGCTCATGTTTGTATGATTATTATATCCTGCCTGTTAATAGTTGTCTGGAAATAATAAAAGATTAAAATCGCTTGGTAATACAATAATACTATATTTTAAATTCCAGCATACATAATACAAATTTACAGCATACATTTTTATCAGTTGTACCAGTTTTAATTATTTCAGAATAAAGCTCACTGTTTCTTAAAGATTACTACATGTAGTGCATGGTAATGCAAAAAATTCACTATGGTATGTGCATTCAACAGGGCTCCAGAATGAGCAGTGGATTCATTGGGATAAAATTGTTTAAAGTGATTTCAATTCTGCATAGTACCATTAACACTGCTCACAAAAATTAGTGGCAATTTCAAAAATAATTTGAAAATTAAATATCCAGCAAGTAAATATCTAAATTTTTGTGCACAGTGTATTACTTAGTGGTTACAACTGTATGACACCATCAACACATTTCTTAAATTGTGCTATCCCAACAATCTAACTTAGCTGAGCCAAGAAGCGACACTCAACCTTCATGTTGCAAGACTCAATCAGGATTTGGACCCATCCTTCAAAACCTGCTCTTTTCATCAGTTTACTCAGCTTAGCTTACTACTGTGCATTCTCACAAGCTGGGCTTTATGGCAGGATAACAAGTAATGTGAAAGAGGACTTTAAATGCAAGCTAGCTTTTCATGCTTGTGTGTCCTATGTTTTCTAAAATACTTTGTGGGCTAATTAGCCATCTACTTCTTATACCTGTAGGGCAGAAATGAGAATATAGAAGCATACAATGCCATTGTTCACCCCTGCACCCATTGTTGAAGGTTAGTTCTAGGGCATTTTGTGTAGATGTGAGTGTGAGAGATTAGCTTGAAAAAAGAAATAGGAAAGAACGCAATAAATGCTAATGAATCCTAAAGAGAAAAGAAGGAAAGAAAGCAATTATTGCTAATGAATCTTTAAGACTGAAAGAAAACAGATGAGTCTACAAAACTTAAAACCTATTTAAAGAGTTTAAAGTAGGGAAGCACACAGAAACGAGAAAATATAACAGACCAAATAAGTCTACAATTGGTAAAAAGTTAAACAGTTTTTTGTTCACTAAAAAGAGTAATTTGCAAATACCGTTTTGGTAATCTCTCTCTTTTTTTTTTTTTTTCTTTCTGACCTTTTTCTGTCACTACATCCCACAGATGTACAAGATCTGGCCACCAATGTAGGCACCATGAAGAAACTCAAACCCTAAACACTGCCTATATTTGATTTGGGTCCTGTCATTAAGCTGGTTTTACTTACAGTGCCACAACTGGGCTTTGGGGTTGAAATGAGAATTCCGTGTAAGCTTTCAAATGCCTGTAAGTGTTTTTTATTTTTTTTTTATGTAATTTAATTTTATTTTTTTATGCGTGTAAGTATCCCAAGACATTTAACACTTTTAGTGTGGGGAAACGATACAGGCCTAATGTGCACTAATGTGGATAAGTCTTTTTGCTGCCATCTAGTGAGATGAAAGTAGTGACTGTGTGCTTATCATCTATCAATATAAGCTACTGCATATGTAGAAGCTGATAGCTTATTATATATTTTGTTTTGGTGTTAACATTTTGCCAAAAGCACAATTTAGAGCAAACTAAGGACTGATAATAAAAAAGAACTTGGGTCAACGAGTGGTTTCTGAACTATACTTTTCTGCACTCGAATTAAATGCTTATGGAGTAATGTAACTCACAGTCAGACCCAGTTCACATACAAACATAACTTTTTATGTACAAGCTGCATTACTAGTAGTAGTGCCAATACTTTTAGATTGTCAACATTCTAGTCTTTACTGTTGTACTGTATATGTTTCAACAAGAGTTCTATGTTCTTACAGGTTCCACTGTTTATGGTTTCTGCATAGCATAATTTATATTAAACGGTGCAGATTTCAGACTAAACTATGACAAATCCATAAAAAGATGCAATTTTTGAGAGACATGCACATAACACAAAGCCACAAACAATCCGTCAAAGTGAGTAGAGACACAGGTTGTCAACCTGCATAAAGAACTTTAAACATTAGCAATCACGTGGCACTGGTGTCCTGACTGAAGGCAGACTAATGTTTAGTCAATTTCTACTTATCTATCTAACATCATGTGACATTTCTATTTTTGCTAGATCGTATGGACTATAAATGGCATTGCTCTTTGTGCGGTACAGTATACCAGTAGACTTATAATATGATGGAAATAACAATAATAGGTAAGATCTACACAACAATATGGGACTGGAAAGATTTTATGTGATTTTTATGATCAGCAGCCCAAAATTCACAAAATGGCACACCTTTGTAATAGCACTTACTACAGTATAATCTACACATATTGTTTAGCCTTTCTTTTGTGTTATTAGTTGTAGTAATAATTACACTGGACAAGCCAAGTCAAATTTATTTATATAGCACTTTTTACAATGGAGCATTGTCTCAACGCAGTTTTACAATCTTATATTATCTTAAAAGGCCAATCCCAAATTGATCAAGCCTAGGGCAACAGTGGAAAGAAAAAACTCTCTGAATATAGAAGGAAGAAACCTTGGGAAGACCAAGACTCAAAAAGGGACCCATGGGTGGCCTAGATTTGAATTAAAGTAGTTAAATTGTAGTAATAATAAAATTAAGTAAATTAAGTAAAATTTAAATTAAATAATGAAACAGATTTAGGATAATGAGTCCTCAGCAGTACTTTATTGAAGGCACATCATCTCCTAATAACTAAATGATGGAAGGATCTTTGATGAAGACAAGTAGAGTGATGCTGAGGAACATTTAAGTGTGTGGTGCTGGAACTGGTACCGGAACATCAACTCAGAGAGAAAAGAAAAAAATACAATTACTTATGGATTAGGAGCACATAGTCACTTAAAAGTGAATACAATCACTGATACCAGGTGCAGCATTAAACTCTGGCAGCATTAACTATAGCAGCATAGCTAGAGGGGGAAGAATCAGAAGTTAACCAAGAAGTCTAGAGGCAAGAGCCAACCCTGCGTAAATAAGAATGTTTTTAGCCTAAACTTAAAAAATAGGAGAGTGTCTGAATCTCTAACTAAAGTGGGAAGTTTATTCCATAGCTGGGGGCCAAGCATAAGAAAGCTTTTCCCCCTGCTGTTACTTTTTTTAAATTCTAGGAACTACAAAAAGTCCTGCACCTTGTGAGTTCATTGAACAGCTCAGTACAGTTAAAACGACAAAACCAAACAAAAACCACATATTAGGTAAATAAACTTCAACACTTGTCCAGGCAAAACCTCTCGTATTTGTTTTTTTGGTGTAAGTATTTTTATTTTTTGGCAGATTAATACGCTTAACCACTAGATGTCACACCCGTACCGCCACCTCCAAATACATTTACATTACACTGTAACACTAGAGGGAGGTATCGCAGTTATTATCCTCTCCACAACTACATATGCTCATACAAGTAGTAAAGTTAAGAGTGGTAATACAAATCAGAATTATTTTACTGTAAATATGATAAACTATTAAATATTATAAAAACATTTGTAATAAATTTGGTCCTGACTACAAAACCTTAGATAAAAGCCAATTTACCAACAACACCTGGTATAAGTGTTGTATGCCATAGAGGACCAAAAGGTCCAGGGTTCAAATCCCACCTCTGCCAAGCTACCACAGCTTGGATTGTAAGACTGTATGAATTGTAAGTCGCCCTGGATAAATGACATAAATGTAAATGTATGAATGGGCGTTTGAGATGTGTGCTGTGTCTCTAATAATTAATCCTATAATTATCTGTCTCACAGCAGTGGTGTCTATATATCTGGTATTAATATGATAATTCATCATAATTATTGCCTTAGCTGTCGCACTAAGGTCAAATTGTTTATCCTTCTGACTGAGCCACGCTTCTTGTTCAGGCACCTCAGTTATTATTACCTTAAAGGCAATGTGTTTTTATTAAAATTAGTGATTGAGTGTTGACACAACACAATGTCATTTAATAGACAGAGGAATGTCTTAAGACTTATTCAACTGTAGAGTACAGTGGTGAACAACAGTTTAATAATATTGTCCCACAGACTAAAAAATGGGAACCTTATTGTACTTTTTTGCTGGATTCACGCAGTTGTTTCATGATGGAGCAGTTCAATTCACAATTAACTTTAATTACTTTAACTTAAATCTTCCTGGTTACCCACATTCCAATCTCAGTCATTCTAATATAATTGTGTGGATTAGTATGGCAACTCACTGCAGCATTAAAAAGGAAAAATAAAAAATTAGGAATATTTATGCAGTTTCCTGTCTTCATAATGGCAGATGAGGGTATCAGCACAGCTCTTACACAACTGTTCGAAAGAGTGGAAAGGTACTACAGTCATTTTAAAGTTGAAATGTAGTCTTCAGCTGACAGGGAACTCCTACAAGTATGAAAACCGTTTACTTGTCCCACCAGTCACTTTATTAGGTACATCTTGGTAGTACTGTGTTGGGGCTCCTTTTGCCTTCAGAACTGCCTTAATTCTTAATGGCATAAAAATTAGATTTATCTATATATGATAGCATTACTCAGTTGCTGAATATTTATTACATTGCTCTATTGGATTGAGATCTGGTGACTGCAGAGGCCATCTTAGTACAGTGAACTCATTGTCATCTTTAAGAAACCAATCTGAGATTATCTGTACTTTGTGATTTAACACATCAGCATCAAAAGATAAAGAGGGACATTACACAGGTCAGCAACAATGCACAAATAGCCTGTGGCATTTTAATGATAACCAACTGGCATAGAGGGGAGTCATCAACACCAGTCTAAACCATTAAGTCAAGATGGGTCCAGGCTTGGATGGGTCCAGGCTTGGATGGGTCCAGGCATATCATGTTGTTTGCACCAGCAGTTGTTTGTTTTTAGCTGACAGGAGTGACACCCTATGTGTCAATCCAATGGTTGATGTACTGTGCACTCAGAGATGTTCTTCTGCATACCTCACCTCAGGCTGACATTTTTCAGAGAACTGCTGCTCACTGAATATTTTCCCTTTTTGGATCATTTTCTGTGCCCCACAAAGATGGCAGTGTGTGAAAATTATATTACATCAGCACTTTCTGAAAAACTCAGACACGCCTGTCTAGCACCAACAACCATGACACATTGAAATTCACGTAGATCATGTAGACCCTTCTTCCTCCTTCTTATGCTGGGTTTGAATTTCAGCAGGTCATCTTGACTGTGTCTACGTGCCTTTTAGCCATTGCTTACAGGTGCATAAAATTAAGCCTTGCAGCCTCACAACCCAGAGATCCCTGGTTCAATCCCGAACTTGGGCTCTGCCTGTGTGGTGTTTGCATTTTCTTCCCTTGTCTTTGTGGGTTTTCCCTGTGTACTCCAGTTTCTTCGAATGCATGTGTGTTAAGTTATCTAGTGTGAATATGTGTGTCCTATAATGGATATTTTGCCCTATATAGGGATGTTCCTACCTTGTGACCTGTGTCAAGTCAAGTCAAATTGATTTATATATTTATATATTTACAATGCCAATCCTAAATTGAGCAAGCCTAGGGCGAAAGTTGAAAGGAAGAACTTCCTGAATATAGATCAAAGAAACCTTGGAGGCCCAAGATTTAAATCCTCCTTGGGTGGCCTAAATGTTAATTGAAATAGTTAAGTTGTAGTAATGGTAAACTTAAGAGAATAATCAAATGTAAATTAAATTGTGTCACTGGTTAGCCACCAGCTATCTTGCGACGCTGACTTGGATAAATGGATAAGAAAATCAATGACAAAATAAGGATGAAAATGTATCAAAACCCCATTAACTTGATGATATGTGCAATTGTCCTTCTATCAACTTTTCATCTACAAAAAAATTAACTTAAGTGTAGTTAATTAATGATACAGCTACACCTACACCATAAACATGACTCCAGTAACCTAAAGCATATTGTTTGGCTTTTTTTGTTATTCAGAAGAAAGTTGCAGTTTTTGTAAAAAAAAAATAAAGCCACATCTTGATCTGTGTGAGAACATCTGGTCCTCACAGTGAATATAGAAACTTGACCCCCCAAACACACATCCAGCAGCATTTCTAGCCCATAGCCTACCCTAAGGGCAAACCAGGTCTTCCTTTAAAACATTCATGTGACAGATGTTAATATTTAATGCAGAATCAATTATGAACAAAAGGGAATAACGCTATCAGTCTTAAACTGAATCTGTCATACAACATGTAAGCCACTGTTTTGTATCACCAGTGTTGTCCGATAAAGGACTAAATGTAATCTGTTTATAGATACTAATGAAACCCACTGACAATATGTCATCAGATACATTCTGTATGTAATTGTCCGATAATGTTTTTACATCAACTTATCATAGTTTATTGTAATTGTAATTATGGTTAGTTATTGAATGGGTAGTTCTTCCTTGAGTTTGAGTACTGACACCAATACTCTTTCTTACATATTAATTTTTAATAATTATTTTACTTGTGTACCTGCTTGTCTTTTCTTTTAGTTATTTTTAGCAGACAACCTTGTTCAGGGTGACTTACAACTGACACAATTTTACATTCCAAGTAATTGTGGATTAAGTGTCTTGCTCAAACATCAAACAGGGGTTGAGCCCTGGACCTTCTTGGCCACATTCAAGTAAGTTCACACTGCTAAGCCACCACAGTTTTCTTAGCTCTTTATGTGTAATTTTATTGTTGTTGCCTTTCTTTGTTTAAAAAAGTCTACCAAAATAGTGGTTATAACACATTTTGTTTACTTTACAGCATGTATCTTGTAAAGTAACTCAAAATTTCGATCATTCTGCCTTCTAAGACCTGAGGTCAAATACAACTACTATGACCAATGCAAATATTCACACCTTTTGCTATGACACTTGAAATTTAGCTCTGGGGGCTTCTATTTCTTTTGATCATTTTTGAGATGTTTCTATGCCTCGATTGTATCCACATGTGGTACATTCAGATATCTGGACATGATTTGGAAACAAATTTAAGGTCTCACATTTAACAATGTATATCAGAGCAAACTTCTCTTCCTAGAGCTAGCTGCCCCACCAAACTAAGTAATTGAGTGGAATGGTTTGGGTAAGGCAGGAGACTAAGAACCCAGTAATAACTCTGGCTGAGCTCCAATGATCCTGTGTGCAAATGGGTAAAACTTTCAGTAGGTCAACCAACACTCCACCAGTCTGGAAGGCCAGACAAAAGCCTTTCTTGAGTAAAAGTCACTTAAAATCACATCTGGAGTTCCAAAAAAGCACCAAAAGGGCTCTCAGACTTAGACAAGATTCTCTAGTCTAAAGAAACCAAGATGGGCTATTCACAATTTGCATTGCACTAATCTGAAATACCATTTATTTAGTTTGATGTTCTGGTTTCAATCATCTTTCTTGGCAGGAGAGAGTGACAAGCCACACATAACAAAGGTTTAATGTTATTATATAAATAATAAAGTAACAATGCAACTTAAGACTTGATTTGACAAATGTCAGTTACTGAAGTTTACCTCTGGTTACCTTGCAGAACTGCTGTTAGAGGATGACAGGAGGAAATGGGGTAATTTTTAATTGCATATTCTAAGATGTGTAAAATATACCAGTGTTTCTTATAAGGATAAAGATGTAGAAATGCTTCTAGGTTATTTCCATGGTCTTAATTACAGTTTAAGGGCAAGTACTTTTCTCTGCCCCCCTCTGTTCTCTTTCTAAATTTGAAGCTGCTCGTGTTCTGCGTGTTTGCTCTATATTCTTATTCCTTCATGCTTTACAACCTGTTCTGTTCTACCATAATCTATTCACTCTGTCTGAAACTGGTTATTATACCCAACACAATAATGCCAATATTGCTTCATTGGTTAAAATAATGAACCTAGGCTTCTCTGATTGTGCTTTAATTTCTAGACTTGAAAAATTCAATACAATGTAAATAAATAATATAATTTAAGGTGTGTTTGTTCCTATGCATGACTGTTATAGCATTCACCTAATTAAGGGGTAAGAACAAGCCACATGGGAGAAGCCAGAGTTCAGTGATAAATCACTTTGCCATTTTCGCTCCTGCTCTGCTGTAATTACATGCTATTGGAAACTGTGTTCTCAGGAAACTTTGACTCCAGTGAACTTTGGCAAATTAATTGCCTGATAGTTTTTTGCTTGTTAAGTTTTTTTTATTCAGATGGAAGGATGGTCTAACAAATTTGCTGCAGCACGGTACAGGTAACTGTTACTCACTCACTCTCAAAACTCTTAGTCCAATCCAGCTGTTACAGAGGAGTCAGGGCATAGCACTCTCACTCTCTCACACTGGGACACTTTTAATGTGACATATGCATATCTTTGTAATATGTAAAGAAACTTGGAGACATGGAAACATTGGGAGAACATTCAACTTTTTTAACCTGAGACACACGCATGTCACACTTGGTATACTGTAACATACTGGGACTGTGGTGGCCTAGTGGTTAAGGTACTGGACTATGGACCAGAAGTTTAAATCCCACCTCTGCCAAGCTACCACAGTTGGGTCCATGAGCAAGGCCCTTAACCCACAATTGCTTGGATTGTAAGACTGTATGAATTGTAAGTCGCTCTGGATAAGGGCGTCT
>JAUZSU010008219.1:0-11269 GCA_034780255.1 Parotocinclus maculicauda
TGTAGAATTTTGAGGAAAGAGATTAATTTAATACAATTTGGAATAAGGCTGTAACGTAACAAAATGTGAAAAAGTGATGTGCTGTGAATACTGCTTGCTACATAACTGAAACCAAGTTTTCTGCATTTTTATCTGGGTACCTTATTTAATTTTGTAAATATGCATAACAAATAACAAAAGACACATGCACCTTGTACCTTCTCATTGCCCTGTCTCAAACGCAAAAACATTTTTTTTTTTCAACAATGCTGGCACATTTGACAAATCCACATATATACAAAGAGATAAATGTATTTTTAAATGCAAAAATCAAATCTGTGGAAATAAGTCCCATGCTTGCAATAATTTCAGTATAATTAATTCAAGGAAACAGGAGGAACATCAATGCATGCAATAATCCTTGCATCCCACAAGGGGGCAATCTTAGTTAATTACTGATTAATTATTATTTCACTTAATCATTCACATCTGCGCTTAATTCATAAGCACTAAATATGGATTACTTTGTAATACATTATCTCAGTGCATTTGGTTGAGAAATCTAGCTAGATGATTTGTAAAGAACGAACAGCAGTACATCATAGCCTGGGTTTTTTAAACGTCTTAAACTTATTCTTAAAAAGTTTTGAGAATGGCACAAATTCAGCTTTTTTACAAAGTTTCCTGCCTCAGAATTTTTAGAACATTTTGTTAGATATATATATTTACATTTACAGCACTTAACCCTTTATCCAGAGCGACTTACAACTGATACAATTCAAACAATGGTGGGTTTAAGAGCCTTGCTTAAGGATCCAACTGTGGCAGCTTGGCAGAGGTGGAATTTGATCCCTGGACCATCAGGTCCAGAGTCCAGTACCTTAACCGCTAGGCCATCACATATATACCATATATACCATATATAGTGAATATATAATGAAGTACAATAATAAGCATAACATATGTTTAACTTTTTATTGACAAATACACCCAGTTTAAGCAAAGTCTTAGCAGGATGTTTTTATAGCATTCCTTGTTCATGGCAGTGTTCAGAATTTTGAGCAAACCCACTCCCCTGGGTGAGAAGCATCCCCACATCATATCCAGAGGTAAGCTTTTTAAAAAATAGAAATAGGAGTGCTGCCAGCATTGCTTCAGAGGTTAAATGGCTGCCCAAGAGAGTTAATGACCAGAGGAGTCTGAGGAGTCTGGATGCACACTTTCTCAGTGTAGGGTATGGAATCTTGATTACCCACATCCGAATATCCTTCTGGTATTATCTATTCTTCAGACCATATGGGCTCTCTATCTCTGTTGGCTTTCTGTTGTTGAGGTCCTGGCCATGATTAGTCCCTGTACTTAACCCATGTATCCAATTGACATGGGTGTGATACATTGGCTCGATGTGATGCACTGCCCCTCACAGCAAAAAGGTCCAATCCCAGGGTTCAATCCCAGGTGTGTGGGGTCTGCATGTCCTCCCCATGTCCCTGTGAGTGAGTTTACTCTGAGTAATTCAGTTTCTTTCAAAACACATGCGTATTGACTTTAGTGTATGTATATATGACTAGTCTTGAGATAACCTTGTGTATAGATGCAACCTTGTGTGTGCCACCTTCATGGCCGCTGATGCTGAAAGTGCCGTTAAAAAGTCAGACAATCAAACTGTTCCAAAACAGTAAGCAAATCCAAAATATAGGAAACAGTGTAAACATGTTTGTTAGCTTAATCAAAATAATATTTTTGCTGAGATTGGAAAGGCTTAAAAATTTTAGCTGGAAAGAGTAATATGTAGAAAAGCAACAGAGAGCAACCAGTGAGACGACATTAGCACTTCAAAGGTGATCAGCAATACACTCTCCTAATGGCAATAGCAGACATGTGTGTGTGTGTGTGTGTGTGTGTGTGTGTGTGTGTGTGAGAGATAGAATGAAAATTATATATTGGGCATAAAAAGGAAAGTTTTAAAAAGAAAGTTCTTTTAATGCCAACACGACATCACATTCACAGAGAAACAGAGAGTGGAGGGAGAAAGAGGAACAAAAAAAAATTATCAAGTGCAAAAGTGAAGTATAGGAGACGGCACAGTGGATCAGTGAATCCTTTCTGTGTGGAGTCCTCCCCATCTCCACTTCACTGAGTATTCCAGTTCCAGGTCCTCAAAGAGAAAATGTATGTTCAACTACAGACCGGTTTCCATTCCTGTCCTAAGCCTTGGACATGCTGTACTTGGACCGTTCTACTTTTTTAAAGAAAATAACCTATTAAGAAATCATTTTCGATCTGTGTACAGCATTTGATACTGTAATTTACTTTGATCTTGCTAACTTGGGCACAGGGGGCATTCTTACAAGATCAATCCTACCAGCTACCATAGTGAAGTTCACTTTTAACACCTTATTGGATTACTCAGAGTTACTATAGTTTCCCAGGGAGGATTTTTTGGTCCACCCCTCTTCTCCCTGTACACTAAGGCCCTGTCCACACGGAGACAGGGTTAGCTGTACCCACAAAAGTATTTTATCATATTGGCTTTGCGTCCACACGAACCCAGCGTTTAAAGGGACCGAAAACGATAATGTTTTTAAGCGGGTACAAGAGTGGAAAGATTTCAAAATGCTGGTTCTGTGTTTTCGTGTTTATGTGCCATATGTATCTTTTCTAAAATAATGGCAGCATAGCTCCACCTTGCTCTGTAATTTGCATGCACTTCACTTTGCAAACAACAACAAACATGCTGCTGTTCTGTGCTGCATTTGTACTACAGCAAATACTGGTTTTAGTATAGCTTCTCCCAAAAAACACTGTGTTTTTCTGATTGCTTTTGGTGTGTTTCTGTAGCAGTGTCACAGTGCCACCAATGGGCCCGGTATACATAATACTGCATTTTCAGTGTTGCTGCATCTTTGTGGAAATCGTTTTCGAAATGATTCCATTTTCGTCTTTGTGTGGACAGGGCCTTAATCAGTGGGTTCATATTACTGCTATGCAGATTACACTCAAATTTACTTTTCATGCTCTCCACTTACTGTAGAAGTTTGAAAACAGGAATCTGACTAAGTTTTCTGACATAACTATGTGATAGCAAAACACCATCTAATGCTCAATCGGGCAGGGCTTTCCCAGCAGAGAACTCCCTGGCACTGGATGTCTTAATCAACATAGAAACATAGCTCACATTTCAAATCATTTTTGAGAGTCATATGATGACAACCTTTTCTGACCAAACCGCATACATCAAATTGTGTAAGTTTTTTCTGTACAACTTTAAACAAAATACATACTTTTTTGACCGCAGAGCTCTTTCAAGCCTTGCCTACTACAATGTTTTGCTTGTTGGTCTGCCTCAATGTTCCATTGTTCTATTACAGAGCATTCAGAAGGCTGCTGCCCATCTGGTTCAATACTTACCAAAGATTTCTCTTGTCAATCATTTACTAAGGGTCATTCAAGGATGAAATAAAAAGTTAACCAATTGCTGCCAAGCTAAAATTTTAATTTCAAGTCCTGGCTTTTCAATCTCCCTCCACATTGGTAAAATGAGCTTACCACACCAGTCAGAGTAAGTATTTGGCAAAAGTCTGAAAACTCACCTTTTCAAACAGGCCACAGGATGTCTATTCTATCCTCTGTTCTTTTGTTGTACCTGCTCTTTGTGTTTTTTATTAACTCAAATATGAGCACTCTAATTTAGAGATGACAGATTGTTGCTGCTTGTGAATAATGCAAATGCAGGTATATTTAACAAGTGGTTAAAAGAGCGCTGCATGTGTTTTTAAGTTGTGAAACATGCATATTATTGCATATTCTTACACTTGTGTATCAGCTGCAGTGGAAATCAAGATGCATTTTTGCACTGGTGAGCACAGTGTGCCACTATTTTGTTTTACACTGCAGTTTATAGAAAATATTACTTTAATCCAGACAACTGTCTTAGAACCCCAATTCAGAAAAAAGTTGGCAGACTACTTAAAATGCAAATAAAAAAGTCTGATTTACTTACTTACAGTATGAACCAAATATACAGTATTTAATTTTTTGTCTGGTCAGCTTCATTTCATTTATTAATAAGCATTCATTCCTTAATTTCAGTTCTGCAAAAGGTGACATCATCAGGTGATTGTTATCATTATTTGATCATTATTTGATGCAAAATTAGTATCCAAACCAATTTGTTGGCAAATTATGCAAACTTTATAGAACAATGTTCCGCAATGTTACCTTTAAATGAATTTGCATGTTACAATAGTTATTAAATTCATTCAGCAAATTTGGAGAAATTTCACAGAAATTAAACTGAAGATCTGTGATCTCCGATGAATGTTTATCAGCAGACACACGTATAATATTTTAGGTTCATATTTTCTCAAATAAAATATTTTCATTTGCATACTGTCACAACATTTTATTTGTTGTTTATTGTTGAACATCAATGCCTGGTACCCACTGAAACTTGTTTTGAAATCTTGTTGCACAATGGACTTCTTACTTACATTTTATACTTTCGCAGCTGTGCCTCTTATTTTTTTCTACAAATGAAGTTTCTGATGTGGTTCTGGATATACGAATTTCTTTGAGCATGGTGGCTTTTAAGTTGCCCCAAACCACATGGAAATCTAATTGCTTTTTCCAATACCATGGCAACAGCACAGCGTTATGCTGTTGTCTGGATTTAAATCAACAAAATCCACTCCAGAGTGGGTGTGTACGCGTGTGTGCGTGTGTGTGTGTGTGTGTGTGTGTGTGTGTGTGTGTGTGTGTGTGTGTGTGTGTGTGTGTGTGAAAAAGAGAGAGAGAGAGAGAGTGTATGTGAGAGAAGAGTGTCAGTGATAGATGGACTGCGGCGTGCTCTGCAGATCTATGACTTTGCCCGGCTGCACTACAAACTTGCCACTGTCTGATCTGCTGTTTTAATGTTTCACTCCCAGCTTCCCACAGGCAAGCTAAGTGAAAGAAAGGCAGACAGGGAGAAAGGAGAGGAAGAGGCCAGGAAGAAGAGAAAGAGACAGATTGGCCAGGAGTGCTTTTATAACAAATGAAACACAAAGAGCTGATTCAGTGCTCGTCTTGCACCTGCCTCCACACACTGTACAAAAACAACCCACACTTTAATGTTACTACCATCAATGTTCTCTTCCTAGGCCTGTTCAGAATTTTTATAGTTTTCACATGAAATGTATATTAATATATAACTCCCTTCCTCTTCCAGATGTGCAGTAATACACACAAACATGTTATAAACATATTACAAACTATTAAGTCTACACCTATCAACTGCAAACCTTAATGCTGATTGACAAGTACACTGCACTCTGCTTATTCACACACTGTAGACTTGTCTTATCTCTCCTTTCCACAAACAGGTTCACTCACACATATATTTCATACACAAATACTGTGTGTTTTTGAAGCCAAGTAAGTCAGCTGAGTGAGGTGGCTGAAGCTCCCCTTTGTGAGCGCTTGCTTGTATTAAGAATAGGCCTTTCACCAGGATGCGAGCTGTTACCACCCTGTGAGCTCTTTGGAGACTGATGTACTCTTTTCAGGTGGCATCTGCAGCAAATACGCCACTTCCAGGAGCACACACAGACACACAGCACACAAATAACTAGCGCAAGTGTGAATAATGTGAATGTTGGCCTCTGAGACAAAACGAGACAAACAGTGAAAGTCAGTTTGTTGTGTTTTGTAAGAGAGAGAAAGAGTTTAATAGTGAGTCTGATCATGTGCAGAATACACAACTAAGCAAATGTGAAGAATACACTTTTGTGGGGGCTTTACCAAATTGTGTACACTGATCACACTTGTCACATGTAGAAATTAATACTCTGCAGTTTGCCATTACTCTACTGTAACATATATTGGAAAGTTACTGTTTAATAGTTTACACCAACAACCAATCAGATTACTAAAGTAAAGCTTGCAACTGACCTACTGTGTGCTAGTGTCCTTTGCTTGACCATTATTGTACAAACCTTACAGTACATAAACCTCACTGAGGTTTTCAGTAACCTATAGCATTTTCATTCTGTGTTGTACCATTTAAATGGCAAGTGTCACAATATTTTTGTGTTCTGAAATCCTTGCAGTATTATATCATCCAAGGGCAGTTTAGGCATCCTTAAGGTCACTCTTTTAGTGGTTATTTGTGTAATTGTTACCTTTCTAGCTTAAACCAGTCTGGCCATTCTCCCCCGGACCTCTGGCTTCAACAAGGCATTTTCACCCAAACTCTCCCTGCCCCTTGGTGGATATTTTTTACCTTTTGGTAAATTCTCTGTAAACCCTAGATGCAAATAGCATTAGATCAGAATTTCAGTTTCTGAAATACACAGACAGGTCCGTTTAGCACCAGCAATGTTGCCACATTTAAAAGCACTTACCACTAGGTTGAATTTTCTAAATTCTAAGGACATGCTTCTTCCTATTTTAAAACCAGCAGGGAGATGTCAGACAACTGTTATGTAAAAGAAGTGGGTGGAAGTGGATTCCAGTGACAACCTGTGAAGCTCTAGTGAACTCAATGCCCAAGAAAGTGAAGGCAGTGCTGGAAAATAATGGTGGTCACAAAAAAAAAATATTGACAATGGTTTAGCCATTAATGACTGTGTGTTGAGTTATTTTGAGGGAACAGCAAATTTCCACTGTTATACAAGCTGTTGACTGACCACTTTACATTGTATCAAATTGTCATATCCTCAGTGTTGTCAAATGAAAAGCTATAAAAAATAGGTACAAAAATGTGAGGGTTGTACCACACATTGCATATATACACTGCTCACAAAAATATATCCCCTAATTATTGTGAGCAGTATATATATATGCGACTACACTGAAACAAACAACTATGGGTAATAGAGAATTCGTGAAAACATATTTGGATTCAGTGTGGATATTTGTATTTTTCAAGAAACCAGTGTTATCACATCATGATCGTGATAGATCTTGATTCTAGAAATGTGGAAAAAAACCCTGGATAAAGTTTTTCTTCAGTTCTCTTGGTAATCAATTAATGACCCCATGAAATCTATGCTGTTGTGTTATTACATAAAAATTCCATGTTTAATATGTACATCACATTTTATTAACGGTCTTGTGGTTTCTAAATGTGCAAAATATCAGAGGGGTACATGGAGGCTATTATTGTGATCATTGTTTCTGTGTAGAGACCATTTGCTCGGAGCTGTAGGGTCAGAACCATAAGATTAGCTCTGTAATGGAAGTAATATCAACTGTTATATATCTGCCTTACCACCTTAACCTTCGCGTTGACATGGAGCGACTAGACTTGAAAAAATTGTTAATAGAACATTGCCAATGTATTGGACTTATCTAGACAACTGTACCTTAATGCTGCTCCATTTAAAAATAGATGTGGATTGACAGGAGCTGACTTTGTGTCCTGCATTCTCAGTGTATTTTGTTGAAACACACAGGGCATTAATTCCTACTGGTATAAAGGATAGATAGGTTTTAAATGTTGTATGTGTTTAAGAAATCCATACTCACAATTGAAGTTTCCCTTTAAATGATAGAACTTTACATACCTATGTGTAATGCAGTTTTAATTTAATGTCACACACATTTGCATTCACAGTTTTGTGAGTCTTCCACTCAAAATTCACCACAGCCTAATCAACTTCAAAAGGATTTTTGTTGTCATCAGAAGCCATCAACTTTTAAACACAAGTGCAATTTGAGTCTTTTTTTTATTGTTTTCATCCACTGAGTCTTGCAGAATTTAATTTTGGTTAAGGCATCAGGGCTGCATGTGATCAATATCAAAGTCAAAGAGTATACGTTTGTTGAGTATTTCTACAACCACAATTCCATTGAAGTTGGGACGTTGTGTATAACATAAATAAAAACAGAAAACGATGATTTGCAAATCCTTTTCAACCCATATTTACACTACAAAGACAAGATATTTAATGTTGAAACGGATAAACTTTATTGGATTTTTTGGAAAGATTCACTCATTTTGAATTTGATGCCTGCAACACTTTCCAAAACAGTTGGTAGAGGGGCAACAAAAGACCGGGAAAGTTGAGGAATGCTCATAAAACATACTTCACATGTGAACAGGTTAACTGGAAAAAGGTGAGTGTCATGATTGGATGTAAAGGAAGCATCCCCAAAAGGCTCAGTTGTTCAAAAGCAAGGATGGGGTGAGGTTCACCACTTTGTGAACAGTTGCTTAAGCAAATAGTTCAGCAGTTTCAGATCAATGTTTCTTAATGTGCAATTGCAAGGATTTCAGGGATTTTATCGTCAAAAGATTCAGAGAATCTGTAGAAATCTCTGCAAGTGAGCGGCAAGGCCAAAAACCAACATTGCATACCTTCAAACCCTCAGACGGCACTGCATTAAAAACCGACATCATTCTGAGATGGACTGAAACAAAATGGAAAAGTGTCCTGTGGTCTGACAAGTTCACATTTCAGATTGTTTTGGTAATGTTATGTCTGAATTGATGTCAGAGCAAAGTTCCAAAAGCCAGCATCTCTGATATTAAGGGGGTGTGTTACACATCTGTGGGTAACTTGCACATCTGTGAAGGTACCAGTAATGCTGAAAGGTACATACAGGTTTTGGAACATATGCTGCCATCCAAGCAAGACAATGCCAAGCCACATTATGCACATGTTACAACAGTGTAGCTTCATAATAAAAGAGTGCTGGTACTTGACTGGCATGTCTAAGCACAGTAACAGGTTTTCACTTACCTTAAATCAAAAGTCCACAAACATTCTAAAATATTTAGGTTGCTTAGGTCAGCAGTTTGGTTTGCATAGGTTGGGAAAAACTGTGGGGCTCCACACTAATACCCATGTTTTTGGAAGTTGTTTTTGGTTGTCCATAAACTTTTACATACTTCAGTTTGTAGTGTATGTTAAGTTGAAGTATTTGACATGTGTAAGATCTACAAAAAGTAAAGTAATCACACTGGAAATACAGAATATAATAGAGTCAGTATCTAATTAGACTGACAATCCTCTACCTGTCATAGTTTGCAGCAAAGAAAAGCAAATAAAGAGAACCAATTCAAATGATGAATGAAATGATTTGTTAGGATAATCACAGGGAAAAATACCAAGCAAAATGGAGTCTAACAGTTCAGAGTTCAAAACTAGATAAACAATTCTATTAGGCTAGGGTGGTTGAAGATGGTTGATGAAAGGCTGTGACTTTCCTCTCCTTGGCAGTTTCAGATAGCATTAGCCTAGAAGATGGCTTGGGAAGTGTGAAACCATCCTTAAATACGTATGTGATAAGGCATATTTCTTACAGTGTAAGTCAGCACCTATGAATAGTGCATAAATAGAATGATATTGTGTGTGATACTAGGCAGACTGGGTTTGGCACACGCGGAGTCAAAATCAAAGACTATTTATTTCACAATAAACAGGCAAGAAGGAAGAATCGTAAACAGGAACACCGTCAAGGTCAAATACTGTAAAACAAAAAACAGAAGGAAAACAACTTTACAATTAGATGGTTCATTGCACAAATTAAACACTAGTTGCTAAATTATGTTGCAAGGAGGTAGCAAGAAAAGTAAGGTCATTCCAATCATTCTGGTGACTGTGAGGATGTGATGTCACCGTGTGGTGAACTCTGGGAGTTGCTGTTCACATGGTTTGTGTTACGAATGGGAACGGGCTGTTTGACAGTACCAACTCCAGTCCAGATGGCGAACGCCAGTGAACATTACTTGTCACCTCGTTCAAGGGACCTGGACCCACTATCTTTAAAAAAGGCACATGAAAGAAAGAACACATATGGAAATAATCAGGCAGTTAGATATTGTATGGGATAGCATTATAGTTATTTAATTATTTTAAATGGACTGATATATTTCTGAGTGACTTTTTTACCTCCCGTCTAGTAAAAGTCTAAAGTCATGAGTAGATACCCAGACCCTGTTCCCTAGGTTGTATGATGGATTCTTGCCACACCATCTGTTGGCTTGTTGTTTTTGTTAACTCAGCACAGCCTTGATGCTCTGGTGGGTCAACTAGAACATCAGGGTTGAGTCTCTAGTGAAAAGCAGTGAGATGACTTGTTCCATCCGCTGCCATCTGCCAGCATTCAAAACTCCAGCACATATTCTTCGACAGCCTGCTTCCCTTGATTCAAGTACATTAACAGTTCAGAGAAGAGAGATGGTCACAAAAGTAAGCAGGGTTATACACAGTACACAAATTAGGTTTGCTAAATTATCTCACAAGGAGGTAGCAAGAAAGAATCTTATATTGATACAAGGAATCCAGATGATTCCAATCAGAAGACCGGTGACTGTAAGCGTGCAATGTCACTGAGATGTGAAGTTAAGTTATGTGAAGTCAGAACAAGTGAGTTAAGTTATCCATCAATTTGTCTTTTAAAAAGGCCAGCAGAAAGTTGGTGAATTCACTTGTGGATGTATAAACTTGTGTTTAGTAAAATTCATTCTACTGTCACTGCTCATCTGTGCTCATCTATGGATACTCAGTGCCTATATTCTTCACATTGCTCAAAAAATGTAAAGAAACATTTTAAAAGCACATCCGATTTCAATGGGGAAACATAATGCAAAATATATTTCCTGATATGGACTGGGTAATTAGAAACGAATGACACATTCTTTGATTAAAATAAAAATTAACACCCTAAAAAGGGTAAAAGACGCTGAAAATCAAAATGAAAAATTATTGCAGCAGGCTAGTCCATTTAGCAAAAATTCCACAGCAGCAACTCAAAATGATACTCAGTAGTTTGTATGGCCTCAACATGTATCTCTGTGCAATCAAAATTCCATCAATAAAATGCACCTGTGTTCGTTGTCCATAAAATATGGCCATACCATAACCATGGGCCACTTGATTTCCAACATTGACATTAGCAAACCGCTCACCCACACGACTCCATACACGCAGTCTACCATCTGCCCTTGTACAGTGAAAACCAGGATTAATTCGTGAAGAGAACACAACTCCAGTGTGATATACACCATCGAATGGGAGCAAATTTTGCAACATGCAAGTTAGTTACAAGGACAAACTGCAGTCAGGTGGAGACCCCAATGATGATGAAGAGCATGCAGGTGAGCTTCCCCAAACTGGTTTCTGACAGTTTGTGCAAAAATTCTTTGGTTATGCAAACCGATTGCTGCAGCAGTTGTCCGGATGACTTGTCAGATGAGGTGAAGATGTGGAGATCCTTAGCTGGTGTGTTAGACATTACCTGCCACAGCTCTTGTGGACATTCCTACAGTCAGCATGCTCCTTCAAAAGCCATAAACATCTAT
>JAUZSU010008230.1:0-11269 GCA_034780255.1 Parotocinclus maculicauda
GTCTGAGGCTGAATCCCTTTTTGATTGACAGCGAAATGAGCAAATCATTTTATGATGTAGGCTGAAATTGAGCTTCCCCTCCTTAAAAGACCAGCATCCGCCACTGGTCACTTGGTATCCTCAGTGCCAAAAACTCATTTAAGTTTTGTGAGAAGCAAAGACAACAAGGTAACATGTTTTACTATCCCAACTTCTTTTGGAATGTGATGGCCTAAATGGCCTGAAATGCAGGAATGTATGCTTATTAACGAATTAAATAATGAAATAATATAAGTGCAATATATTTAATGTTTTGAATTTTCCTGGTATTGGACAGTTCATTGGCATAAACCATGACTGGTTTTATACCATTGTTTTAATTTTGTTAAAGACAATGTATTGTTAACGTAACTGGTGTTTAGCAGACTACGTCTTTGCATTCTTTTTTACAATTAATGTAAAAATGTCTTACAATGAATCAGCGCTTGTTCTATCAACCTCCACAGGTTGTGTAAACGTGCCAAATTTCTCGTCTTCTACCACTTTATGAACTGTCATATGAGCAAACAATCTCAAAGCAAATACGTTTCTAGAGCATAAACTTAGATTGTTATGAGGATAAGGAGAGAACTGGGACAGATTGTGTCCATTTTGTTGCATCAATTCCCTTTGTGGGAACAGAACCTCATAAAAAATCCTCTGTTTACATGAACAAACCTCCCAGTTTGCTGTTGAAAGCTGGCATAGCTTAAAAGGGTGGCAAGTATGTATCTAGTAGTCGTCACTTAGCTAAACTGCTTAGACCTAAATTTGGCTAGAGACCACAAAACCTGTGCCAAACACATGCTTTTTTCTGTGCACAGGAAATGGGAGAATATACACACTGATGAGTGAGTGAACAACAAAGTTTCTCTCATGCTTCTTAAAAGCAAAATCTGTTCAGGAGGCTTCCTATCTGCATCACACCCACCTACTTTAAACCTCCAGGAATACTTCTGACTTTTGATTTGTTTTTACTCTAACCTTTCCAGCTTGTTTTACCCTCCTAATCCACAGCATGACTTTTTTCTCACACACTTTACATAACATGGCTCTAAATCGCATTATATTAAAGCACTTTTCCTGACACAATTTGGTGTAGTAGACGGTACCAGGGAAATAACAAAGTAATGAAGGTCAACACTGCATGTTTCTCGAATACGTGTTGTATTGACACACTGAAAATTTATAAGGGCACAGTTGTATCCCATTGCTTGTTAATCAGGGATGTGTTGCCAATTATACGGTTATGAGTGGTTAACCAAAACTATAGCTATGCAATATCATTACTTTGCCTACAGCGTGGCTGACTGTGTTTTAAATATTTACTAATGTCTATTATTAGGAAAAAGCAAAAGAAAAAAGGAAAAAATCAAAAGAAATTGGCATCCCATAATGCCCCAAGCATCTGAAAAGATAATGGTGCATTATGGGAAATGTAGTGCCTGTAGTAAGGTTTTGGGGTGTGCTGTAGTTCTGCTCAGCAATTCAGGATAAAAATGTTAGATGTTATTTTAGTAAGACACAACATCATTTTACTGGGCCACATACCTCATGGAAAGCTTTTATTCTTAATAAAAATAAGTTTAATAGAAAGAGAAAAGAAAATTAGCTAGATTTGTCTCTAATTGTAATTAGGTAGGTTCACTTCAATAACTTGCAACATCTAGTCCTATGATCTCTGTGCACAGGGATTCATACTGGAGCTGGATAATGACCTGGAAAACACGTCAAAACTTTGCAATCACTACTTAAAGACCAAGGAAGATCAAGTACTGTTTACATCCATGGACTTTCCTCTGCAGTCACCTAGCCTAAATCCCATTCAGGATTTATGAGGACACTTGAAGCCATAAAACTTGAGCAGTAAGTTACAATGCAGGATGCTATTTGGACTATTGTTAAATCATGTCAGGACAGCAAACACCAACAGGTTTTGCAAAAACAGTGATTTCTGTGTCAGTACTACATTTAATGTTAGTACTAACAATACATGTATTTAGCAGAAAGCCTTACCCAACATACATGGTCAGAATTCGATCCCAAAATGCCCAACAAGCGCTTTATCAACTAGAATACAACAGTTCAAAAGGATGTCTTGCGGTTAACATGTATTAAAGCACGCATCCGGCCAATATATGCCATTTTGGGATAATTGGTATTGGCTGATATGTGTGTTCAAAAGGCTAATATTTAAAAATAGTCCAGAAAATGTAGAGCAACTTTTCTATGTTACAACTTGCAACTCATAAAGTGGGACTACTGAGGGGCTAAAAACAAAGAGAGGGTGAGTCCATTTATGAGAAGATAAAAACTTTTTACACTACAACTTGCTGGTCTTAATTGGGACTGGGATGCTGCTACCATGTGCATTATTCTAACATTTTCTAGCCTATTTTCCTAGTATTTCCTAGTATACACAGTTTTATTTTCATCCAGAAAGAAGAAGATGATGTTACCTGGTAATATACAAGTATGTGGTGTTTATTTTTATTCATATAAAGACAAAGACATGCAGTGCATTTCTAGCCTAAATAAATGTTCGTTTAATACCCCCCACTACCTGATCAGAGATGACAGTCCAGAGTTGGTTTTAAAAGTGTGCTTAGGCCTCTTTAATAAAAGAAATCAGCACAGCATCATTCATTCATTCATTATCTTCCACTTAATCCACTCGGGGTTGCAGGCCAGTCAGTGCCCACCCGGCAAATCTGGGCGCCAGGGCAGGAACAACCCAAGATGGGTTGACCCTAGACATTGTATGGCACACACACACACACAATTATGCACACAGTCACACATTAAGGGCCACTTTAGAGACACCAATTAACTTAACACGCATGTCTTTGGACTGTGAGAGGAAACCATAGTACTCCAATTAAACCTACGTAGACACGGGAAGGACATGCAGAGAGGACCCAGGCCTCTCCACCCTGGGATTGAACCCGGGACCTTCTTGCTGAGAGGCAGCGGTGCTACCCAACTTGCTGCCCTGTGTATCTTAAAAGGAATGGGAGTGCTAAACAAAGGTAGTTAAATAGACATAAGTAAAGAGAACATGGCAACTGTAAAATCACAGTAAAAACGATATTTTAAAAAAGCATTATTCCAAAAAATACAGATTTTTAGTAAAGTAATTCTTAGTGAATAGCTCTCAGCTTCTTATAGAGAAAACTTCATTCCTTTGGGTCATGGTTGTAAAATGTACATTCACCACATGCAAATGATGCCCAAAATGAATAATATACAATACTTGTTGTTTATTACCTTAACTGGCTGAGTGCTGTTCGCAATATGAATGCTGTATATCCCATTCTCTCTGATTCCACTCTTGTATATGTCAGCACAATCTCTGAATATCTTCTCTTTAAACACACTGATCATATCTAAGATACAACATTTTTTAATTAGAATCTAACAAATGTTACAGTGTAATATTTTGTCGTCCCATGCTGTAAAAGGCATCATCTAACCCTGGCACAATGCTTTCTGGCTCATAGTTAAACACAGTGATTCTGGCCAGACAGTCATGTACATGCTGATTTGGCGCTGGCACTGACCGTTAGAGTGGGTGATCATGGCCAGTAGCTGCTGCAGTGTCTCTGACAGAGTAGCTTGCTGCCGTTGGAGCTGTGTACTGTTGCGGGTGGAAGTGACCAGCTGTCTCTCGAGCATGGTTACCAGATGGCTCTGCCTGTCTAGTAACTCCTGCAGCTGTTGCTTCTCCTGCTCAATGGCCTGCAGCTCTTGACTTTGTCTGGCCTCTAGGGCTGCAAAGCGCTGCTCCAGATAGCTGTGGTAAAGGGCGAAAAAAACACAAACACACATATGTATATATACATATAAAAATGTCACAATAATTAAAGGACAGTTCAAAATGAGATGAGAAAATGATGTTTGATGTGTGTTTGACATTCTGCCTCTTTGATGCAAGCTGTAAATGCTGTTAATAAGTGTATGGCTGTCATTTTTGTAAGGAGTACTCCAATATGAAACTGTACTTTATCTCGAACTTATAACTATATAAACTTGTTTACATTTACGCATTGAGTCTGTTTCATTGTTCATAATACCGCCTATCGATGCCTTTTTGTGTTCTGCATGAATATATATATATATATGCAGGGCGAGTCAAAGTTTGCAGGACATATTTCAGAAACTGGCATATTTGAATACCCCAGCAAGTTATGGGTGAGAGGGATCTTTTAGGCTATATTTGGACATGCCCATCATTTTGAAAGCTGCCAATTTGGACCAAGAGCACGATTTTTCAATTGGAAAGTGGTAATGTAGCATATCAAAAAAGACCTGAATTGTCTCAAACTTGCAATATATCTTGTGGTTCAAAGGTTATTAAAACAAATATTTGCACAACAATTGGGAATGTTGCCTGTGATGCACAGCTATTTGAGGTGTTCAGTGTGCTGTTTCTGGTGCTCAACACAGAGCAAGTTGCAGGATCCAGTTATGAACCTCTGGAGAAATGCTATCACAATCTTCCACAATGCAGTGCTAAAGGTGGAGTTTAGGATTGTTTCAGCATACACAATTTGTTTGCAATGACTCCACAGATAGTGGTGTGAGGTTGGGCGATCTGGGCAGCCACTCCACAGCTCCATGACGGCCAATCCAATGACCAGGGAATCTAATATCCAGCCACTGATGAACACCTGCTTCTTAGTGTGGTGAAGCCCCATTTTGTTATATTAGGGAAACTGCCGTCTTCGGTTAGAATGGATGGAAACACTTTCCTATAGCATTGTCAGAAAACGCTGAGCATTTAGTGTCTGGTATATGAAAATGGGTCTGGGTGCCCCATATTCCACACCACACCATAACATTCACATCACCTACGAATTTGGTGTCTACTATCCAGTGAGAGTTTTCTTCACTCCATTACCTCATGTTCTTGGGTGAATTCAGCAATAACATAAAAATTGGCCTATTTACCGAACAGAATACCCTGTGCATATGCAGAATACCGCTGATGTTGGTCTAATGCCCAGGTGCAGAAGTTAACACGTCATATGTTACATGACCACCTTCCCATTGGAAAAACTTGCCTTTGATTCCATTTTTACTAGTATTACATTAATTGTATTAATAATGACCAATTATGTCTTAAAATAATAATAATAATAATACATGATAATAATGATATAAGAATAAAACCTCTAAAAAATGTCCCATTTGTCAGTGTCCCATGTGTCAGTGCTATCCCAGAATTCTTTCAGCTTTTAGTGCAGGTGGAAGTGTGATCTGAATGATATGCCATGACTATAACCAAGCCATCAACCATTATATTGTAAACCCACCCTAGGGTCAGACAAAGATCTTTTTTAAAAATGTCTTTACTGTAGAAGCTACAGAATGAGTCCATTAGAACTCTTAAATACTCCAATCGGTTAACTGGTGCAGGAATAGGTTATTTAATGGGTGGGCAGATGTTATATCACAATAAATAACCATTTACAGTATTGTTTTTAACACAATCAACACTGTATATTATGGATTGGACCCCTGCAGATCACATAAATAAATATATTTGCTGTAACAGCTACTTTGAATGGCTGATGGGTCCAAACATCCCAGGAACAGTTCAGTCCATAGTTTCACAGATGGTGTTGAAGACTGGCTCATTCCATCAGCCCCAAAGGCAACAATCTAACAGTGTGTGGGAGATTGCATCACAATGGGCTCCAAATGAAGACAATAAATCCTGCAGGCCTAATGTTTATGATGCTTCCTAGTAACATTCTGGCAGTTAAGTGTTGAAACAGCCCAACAACATGGATTGAACAGGCCACATTTGGCATTTTGACAGAGATCCTACTCATACTTACCTAACCACTGGCTGTGCTGGGTTATTAGTTAACTAGTATTTAAAAAGGACAATCAGCAATCTTAATATGTTAATATGTGAGCTCACAAAGAAGCTTAAAATTCAGCCCTGTTTGCAAAACAGAAATGATCAAGTTGGGACTTCAAGATTAGAGACTGGAAAGGTTATTTACAGTTTGCTTGTATCTTTGCATCAGTGTAAATGCACTTGAGTATCCCTAAATATAAAGCAATATATATAGCTCCAAATCAACTTTATTACACTCAGTTTTTCTTGTATGTGCATTAAATTGTATTTCATTACAGGCAGTATGAACACAAGATATTTCATGTTTTGTTCCGCAATACTTTCCAAAAGTTGGAACAGTGAAGCATTTACCACTTTGTAATGTTGCCATTCCCCCTCACAACACTTAAAATACATTTTGGCAGTTTAGTTTATTTCTGTTTTAAGAGGGAAAATAATAGTAAATTATGATCACAACATGTATGGTTGACTCGAGAACAAATCTTGTTCTGTTTTGTTTTCTTAGAACAAATCTAGAAAGATATAAAACACACATTTTCATAGCCAGTATGTAGTATGATGTTATACCCCCGATTTGGTCACGGAAGTATCAAATGATATATGCTTGAAATTATACAGTCATTGGTTTTGTATTACTAACATTGCAGCCATTCAGATATACCTTACAATTGTGTTTGTGATGCTAACTCAGTGTTCACAATTCACAATTAGTCACTAGCTATTTGTTATCAGATATGATGACTGATGATTGACTTTTATCTAGTATTTCTTTTAGATAGCAAAAATTACCATCCAAAATATGAGTATTACTATGGAGTTTGTTATTATTATAGAGCTGCTTTAATCTTTGCTATAGCTATAACTGTGTTTTTCCAAAGGAGTTTCCACAAGATATTGGAACATGATTGTGAGGTCAGCTGACATTTGGAGCTGTTGTAAGCAGGGCAGAAGGTTGATGAACTGACCTGTTGGAAGCAAAAACCTATAACTGTGTCATATTGAGAGTTATTAAGCATAATAGTGTGTAATATAAAAAGTCAGATGTTGACTGTGGACAGAAGAACATTGTGTAACATGGTCCTTGGCTTATGCTTTTGGCAGGCCTTGCAGTTGGGAATACTGGGGTACACATTTCTTTAAATGAAAAACATTACATTTTTATTTCCAGCATTTAGAAGACAGTCTTATCCAAACAAGCTGGTGAATTGCAAATCTTACTCCAGGGACGACAGTAGCAGCTTGGCAGAGTTTTGAACTAGCTGCCTTCTGATGCGCTAACCACTGAGGCACTGCTCCTAAATTGGTGAAACTTACAGTCCAGTTAGCATTCTTGCTGGTCATTGTATGAGGTACACCTCTCCGTTCCTACACTTTTGTGCTTTTTTTAGCTCAACATATAATAACTTTGTAGTTCTAAAATTGCAGACTGTGATTCTCTATTGTAGACATCTGTGTTCTTTAATGTTAGGATTCCCACAAGACAGATTAGCTACTATTTATTCAGTGGGGCATCCACAGCAATGCAGTGACACTGATGTGGTAGTGGTGTGTTACTGTGTGTTGTGCTAGTATGAGTGGATCAGACACAGCAGTGCTTCTGGAGATCCTCTGGACTACTAAGTGATGAGAATGGTCCACTACTCAAACAGTACCTGATCTGTGGGGGGTGGGGGTGGGGGGGGTGTCCTGACCATTGGAAAACAGAGTAAAGGGGACTACTAGCTTATGCAGAGAAACAGATTGACTAAAGTAAAAACTGATGGACTGACCAAATGGTCATCGAGTTTAGAAGCAAAGTGGTGTACCTACAAGTGCGTATGCAGCCTCAAAATTCTTATGTCTGCCATGCTGTGTGGAAGAGATTTACACATCTGTCACAGATTAAAATAAGTCCAGATGTGGAACAGGTGTGTTATGGGTAGGTGGTGCTCTATTAGGTCAATTTGTTCCAGTAGTTGGAATAATAAACAGTTGAACAGAAGAGTAAAATAAAATACTCAAAAAAAACAGATTAACACCATTTAGGTCTGTCCTCAACTTCTTGACCTCTCAGGGTGCTCGAACTTTCACCCAACTCTTGCAGCATACTGGTAAGAACATCTTCAATAGAACAGAAGAGCGTACTAATAAAGCTACCCTTATAAAATTAGCATAATCAAGCACCTTGAGCTCTTACATGTTTTTGTCATTGAGACGAGAAACCTCCTGTGTCTGTTGCATGAGTTGCTTCTCCAGTTCCTTGGTGAAGAGTGAGTACTCCAGCAGCTGGATTTCTAGACGACTTGTTTGGTTCAGTACCTGCAAATAGCACCAGGTTATACGGTAACACTTGAGAGGAATAGAGGTATGTAAAATTTACCATCCATACGTCCATTGACTTTAACATACAAGGTGTTAAGAATTATTAAAAAAATATCTCATACAGTATGTATATCCTATTCATGTCTGAATGACAGAGAAGTAGTATGAGCAAACCCTTTGCGACACCTTCTTACAGAAAAAAAATAATTTAATAATAATAATTTAGATTTAATAATGTCTTAAGGGCACAGAAAATAATGTTTCTTTCGTTTTTGTTAAGTGCAAATTTTATACAAAGAATTACTGCATTGTTCAATAAAGTTCTGTAATAAATGCTTTCATAATGTGTTTTAATTCATATTATTGTTTAAAATAAAAAGTTGTTTAACTAATTTTACTATATGGACCATTGAAGGTAATGTCCTGTGTCACAGAATATAATGTGGATGTTATTCTGCCAGTTAATAGGAAATGAAATGTAATTTTAGTCAGTTTAATTTTGAATGTTGTTTTTTTCCCTTTAATTAAATTTATTAGATTGGTAACTTACAAGGTGTCTACTGCAAGATTGGAAAGTCATCTTTTTAAAATATATTTACATTGGCCTTGTCTTTCCAGGAGTCCATGTTTTACCCGAGCAATTATCTCACCATGTGTATAACCACAACATGTCTATTTTCACAGCTAGGCTGATAAAATAAACATATGCCATCGACAAGCAGATAAATATTTTCTCAGGTTGCACTACCAAGACAGGGAGACTACAAAAACATGAAGTGCAAAACCCAACAATGTGAAATGATCCATGTTTGAGAGGAAAAGCTGAACATCTGTTTTAGTTGGGCTGTTTTTATGTTCTTTTTGTCAGACATCCAACACCACTCTACATGTGCACTCATTTTACCTTTGCAGCAAAAGAGGGAGAATCATTAATTCAAATGTGGGAAACACAAAAGTGCTGGGTATTTAAATAGCATTAGCAGCCATTTCAAAGTCATAAAAAAGCATTCATTTCGTCTGAGCCGAAATTATTCTAGTCAGCACACTGATACGTTTTTTTTTTTATCAAGTTTGTAGAGCAGTAAGTTCACCAAACAGCAGTACATTTATGAGTAAAAGACCAGACATCATATGTTAAACATGTGTCCTGAGAATTTTTGTGGTTCCAAAAATATTTCTGACAATTGTCAGCGTTCTTATAGCTATATGTGTATGGGACTACAAATACAGGTACTGTACATTATTGTCTCTTTTGCATATGTGACTCTGCCTTGTCTGTAACCCCCCCCCGAAAAATTTTTTTAAATAAACTTTTAACCTTAATCAAACAGTGTTCTTATCATTTTAGTGTAAATGAGCCAAATTTTTATTACAGTATGGTCAACAACTGATTTTGATTTAAAAATAATAGACTTTTAAACATTGTAGTTCTCCATTGTTTACTATGCAAATGAAAATCAGTCAATCTTTAAATTGAATCTTAAAAAAGTCACTTGTCTGTTTGATTAAGGAAATTAAAAATTAAAAATATAAAGCTCGGATGCCAGTTGAATAAACGGCCAATTGAATTTTAATTAAGCTTAATCTATACATTAAAAACTTTACATTTAGCTTGCTGTAAATTATGACAATCTATTCCATGTCAGTTACATGCGCTAAACATCAGGGTTCATAGAAAACACAACCGATCAGAAACGTGCTCGTCCTGCAGGAATTTCACTGCCATTAAAATCCACTAAAATCCATTAAAAGTTTTATCACAAATTCAGTTACATATGTCGTGATTACAAAATTAAAGTCTACTATTGATCCACAGATTGAAACTACTAAAACTTTATATTTTAAACTGCATCATTACAAATTATTGCTAAATGTTTTTGAGACCATGTCACATAAATATGATTGCATAATTCATAACTGATGTGTATACTGTAAATGTCAGCATGTTTAACCTGGCTCACCTGATTCTCCACGTCTATAAGTTTGCGTGTGTGTTCTGCTGACTGGCTGAGAAGGTTGGTTCCTATCTCCAGCATAGTGGCTGTCTGAGTATTCATGGCGTTCCTCTGCTTCTCGACCATCTCTGAGAGGACATTCTCCTGGATATAATTCTCCAGCTGCGAGCAGAATTTATTCTTAAACCACCATCAGTTTAGATACAGATCTGCTTCTATATTGCTGGTGGACTGGGCCAACAACTTCAGCATGTGAAACAGAAACCATTTCAAAACATATAGTATCCATGGATATATTCAGACCCTGATGATACTGCTCTGTGCAGGGGTAAATGCCAATTTGAATATTGTACATGCAGGAAAGTCTCTGACAAACCACCTGCCGCTGGTTCAGGTGAAACCACGGAAGTTCATCACAGACCTTTGAGGTTAGCTGTTATCTATTTTTGAGTGTTTAACAATCATGTTAATTGTCACATCACATTTACACAGGTGTGCAGGTGAGTCTTAGGTGCGTAGTCCTTCGCAGAACTATGCTCATCCATCTACAATCTGCATTGCACAGATCAGGTACTATTTGGTTGATGGATCATTGCCAGCACTGTATCGTTAAACTGATGTGGTGGTGTGTGTTAGTGGATTAGACACATCGGGGGTCTTTGCTGGACTGAAAATTGTCCACCAGCCAAAAATGTCCATCCTGTTGGCAGCATCATGTGAAAACTGATTAAGAATTAGAAGAGACTAACATAAAGTTAAAGACAGTAGTTCATCTGTTGCTGCACACTTCATGAGCATGGGCGATAAGGTGAATGTCTCTAATAAAGTGCACAGCAAGTGTCTGATCCACTCATACCATCACTACGTCAGTGACACTCAAACAGTACCTGATCTGTGTGGGTCCTGGTCATTAGAGAGCAAAGTAAAGAGCACAGCAAAAATCTTGAAATATATAGATAGACTGCGGTAGCCTAGCGGTTAAGGTACTGGACTCTGGACTCGATGGTCCAGGGTTCAAATCCTACTTCTGCCAAGTAGCCACAGTTGGGTCTTTAAACAAGGTCCTTAACCCACCATTTCTTCTATTGTATCACTGTTAGTCGCTCAGGATAAAGGTGTCTGCTAA
>JAUZSU010008240.1:2500-11268 GCA_034780255.1 Parotocinclus maculicauda
AGGCAGACCAAAAAAGCAGCAACTGAGATTTAATGCAGGTCTATTAGACTCCTGCTGTTACTCAGGTCAAGCCATCTGTATGCTGACCCATATTACGTAGACCTATTGGAAAAAAAGGAATACATCCCTAAAATAACTTCAAATTGGAAAATAAAAGTGGAGTCAATTTTATGGCAGCAAAAAAAGTCCTGCATTTTTGCAGTTCTGAGAAACAAAACATGAGCATATTAATAGATTTAGAATTGAGATATTATTTACTTTTTGACTTAAATCACATACAACATCTTAATACTATTTGTTTTACTTAGCAATTCATCTTATTTCTTTATTTAACTGCATATTTATTTATTACTGTCACTCTCAGTCTGTCTGCATGGATCTCTTTTTTGCCATCGCACAGTTGGGCATGAGCCTTGAGGGATCCCCAGAGGGCCGGCTGCCTGCTACAGCGCGACTACATGGCATTGAATTTAGTAAGGGCAGCTTTTATATTAAGAGACCCTGCTGCTGAGCAGCTGTGGCAGTGATGTGTGGGGAGGGAATTTGGGACACATAACAGGCATCATCAGCGGCGTCCTGTTTGCCTCACATGGAGCCCTGAAGTTTATCCTTCCACACCAGTGCATTGTCAAGCCTTATGCCAGTCACCATCCGTACACACGGCTCGGCCCTGATCGATTACAATAATGCTGCGAGTCTATTTGGGCCTGTCCTTAGCCGTCTGTGTGTGTCAAGTCTCACAAGTCATTTATTTCAAGAAGGATGGCACCAGCAGAGCAAAACGGCGTTACCATTTACAACGATGGAAAATGGGTGACAATTTCAGGCCTGTAGGTGTAGACCTTAAACCTGTTTGATGATCCAGTCTGTCGTATAGCTGGGGTTTTTAAATCAGCATATAAACTGTAAATCAAGGTGATAAAGTCCATTAAGGTTTTGCCCTTAACACACCTATTAAGCTTCGTTATAAAGCTATTCAAATGTACTTTGAGGCCGGATAACATTCTCGCCATTATATAAAAGGCAAGTTATAAGACAGGAATTAGAGAAAACAGATAGATCAAATCTAAGCAAATTGTTAATAATGCTGCTTTATTTACAATTACAAATCACAACGCTGGGGGAAAGTATTGCAAATGCAAAAAGAAAAAGCGGCTTTTACATTTACTTAAACACAAGATATTTGATATTTATTTCTGGTCAACTCCATCTCATTTGTTTATAAATCATCCATTTTCAATAGGGACCTAAAAAATTGAATCATGACGTGATTTCGAACAAGTGATGTCAACGGATAATTCTAATCACGAGTTAGTAGAAAGTGTTCCTCAAAAGCTCAGCCTTTTATGCATAAACATTTGCCATCATACTTGTGAAAAAATGTTGAAATGTTTAAAAACTATGTTTCTCAAAGAAAGTTTAGAAGGACTTTCCGTATTTTTGCATAATGTTAATAAATTATTTAAAGAATCTGGAGGAATTTTAGTGTGTAAAGGGTACAAGCCTAAACTGAAGACCCATGGTCTCTGATCCCTCAGATGTCACTGGATTGAGAACCAGGATTAGCGGTCCAGATCTTTTTTTTTTGTTTTTTGTTTTTAGGAAGAAATGGATGCTGTTTGCTACGGACAGGACAAAAAGGTTCCATGCAGACTGTTCTCAGCAACAAGTGCCCTGTGCAAAAGTTATTAAAATTTCTGTGATAGCAGTATTAATACAAAAAAAAATATTAAAAAGATGAACATATACCATCTTTAAGATATACCTCCCAGCAGTGACAAGCCATGCATTTTTAATAAGACAATGCAAAACCACATGCTGCACACATTACAAAGTCATTGCTGTGGAAGATGTTATGCAGTCCTGCTTGCAGGCCTGACAATTTGGATAAGGACACCCCTGTACTTTTACGACGTGTTTGTGTTTTCTGAAACACTTAATTGCTTCCTCTGTGCCAATGTGTTATGAAAACGAATGGCAGATTTACTGTAGTAAATGCTTTTACGTCACAACTTTTTGGAATGTGTTTACAGGTCTGTTTGTGTTGACAAATAAAATGAAGTTGATCAGATATCAAACGTATTTCATGTTAGGTCCTCACTATATTAGAACGACTTTCAAAATGACATTCGGGGCACTGCACAACATTTGTTCTACATCTAATATGTTCTTGCAATTATAAATAAGTATGTGGTTTCCTTAGTAATCTTTTACCATCTTCTCAAAATCTGATGTATGATCACATATCAGAATATCAGAACACTGATGTACACTGGCTGAAGTACACTGGCTCTTTATTAAGTTTGACGTCCTCACTCTTATAGAATGACCTGCTACGTTACATTCTGAACATCTAATATTTATATGTACAATATAAATGAGTATGTGGTTTCATTAAATTGTGTTTATTAAAGCACTTTGAAGTCATCTTAAAATCATCTTTATGAGCACATATCAGAACATTATAATGGATTAGAAATGGATTGATGTCCCGTCCATGGCATGCTTACATCCTTCCAGGTATAGGCAAATGAGCACTTTAGTATAATGAGTGGGGATATAAAAAATAAGCAATATAAAAACCTTGTTTAAGTAAACGAGTATGTAGTTTATTTTTAACAGGTGCTGGAATGACACAACCCTGGTAAAGAAAAAGTGAGGATAAAAATGTGTGGTGGTGGTGGTGGTGGTGGTGGGTGGGGGTGAACTAACAGACTTAGTACCATTTTTCTCCACCCACGTTGTTCATTCCTACATTGTCCACAAACCAACCCCCCACCTAGCTTTTCTTTTGTCTTTCTTCATCCGTTTTGTCCATCCTGGTCCACAGATATCAAAAAGAGCTTATTCAAATTAAAACATGACCTATTTCCTCATTTGTTTCAGTACTCTCTGGACGTGATGGCATTTCTCCTTCACCTTCTTCTTATCCTAACATTACTGTGTGCATTTAGTCTGTTTAGTCTCTGATGATTTGAACACATTTTTGATGAAGCATAATGATGGGGTTGTGTCTAGGCTTTCTTCAGGGAAAGGAAAAGTATGATAACTGGACAAAAATGTCAAGGATGAACTAGGGATGGGTTGGAATGTTTTGATTTGCATTTTAGAACAGCGTTTTCAGAGTGAAGCTGATACTGACAGGTGTCAGGAACTCAATTATTTATTTTGCCTTCTAATAAATGCCTTACACTGTAACACCTATGATTATTTGTTAAAATGCACACCTTTAAATTAACTTCAAAGAAATTGTATTATATACCGCAATATTCAATATACTATACAGCCACTGACACAAGCAGTTATTTGTATTAAGGAGTTTGCTGACAAACTATCCCCTACACCATTACACCACTGCCAGGATGAACCACATGGCAGGAAGGACCCGTGTTTCCATGTTGTTTACACCAAATTCTGACCTGACCACCTAAATGCTGTAGCAGAAATTAAGATGAATCAGACTATGCAATATTTTTCTAGTCTTATATTGTCAAATTTGGTGAAATTATAGTTTTAATTAACTGTTCTTAGCTGACAGAAATGGCACCTGATGTGGTCTTCTGCTACTGTAGCTCACATGCGTCAAGGTTCAATGTGTCAAGCATTCAGAGATGTTTTTTTTGTTGCATACCTTTGTTTTGTAATAAGTGGTTATTTAGGTTACTGTTGCCTTTCCAATCTGACCATTCTCCTTCGACCTCTGGCATCAACAAGGCATTTTCTTTCGGCCAGAAAACTGCCCTTGCTGTTTTTGTTGTTATTCTCTGTGAACTCACAGAGGCAGTACATAAAAATCGCTGTTGATCAGCAGTTTGTGATATACTCTGGCCAGCCCGCCTAGCACCAACAACCATGCAAAGGTTAACATCACTTGAATCACCTTTCTTCCCCATTCGAATGTTCGAGTTATACTTTAGCAGGTCGTCTTGACCAGTTGATTGGCTGTTTAGATATTTGCATTAATGACAGGTTAAATAGGTGCAATCAAGTGGTATTAAATTATGTTAAATTCCGGTACATGAAGAACTGGGTTTGTGATGTTAAGTTGGGTGGTGCATTTACAGACTGTGCTGGACTGGTGCCCTGTGACTAAACATGATATTCTGTGTATATACACATATATTCTGGCACCAATCCCAGAGAACACAAGTTGCAGCTGTAAGCATGCCCTCGCTGGGACATTAGTACTTTGTCTGAAATGATCACCTGACCAGCCTCTCTTAATTTAAGTGAAGATACTCCTATTTGTAATGTTCCATCCTGAACTCGAGCCTGGGTCACTGTGGTGGCAGTCTAGTGTTAAAATAGACATATAACAGTATACAATATAAAGTCAACCAATATAAAGTGATAACGAATATAATCACATTCTCTCCAAATCAACTGATTTAGTAGCTTGAGTTTAATTCAATTTTATATTGTTATTATTTGTTTTTAAACAAATGATTTGCAGTATTTTAAAATATGAGAACAATGATGGGTGAACAATAAACAACATGTAAATGTTGTTTTATTTTCTTTTATTTATGATCTGTTTTTTAATGATCTCCTAATAATTCTAAGCCATTAAGTGAGCTATATCTTAGAAGAATCAATTTAATTTGATACCATTTATTTAAGTGGAAAATATATAAAGCCCTTTATTTGTTCCCTTTTACTGAAGCTGTTTTGTGTTGTTTTCTCATTCTGTAAAACAGGACGCTGAACAACATGGTCGTTGGCTACACTTTATCGTAGCCACATAGACTTTTTATGCTTTTGTAAATGTAAATCTTTGTGGAAACGGTACATAAATTGAGCACAGATACTTTTGTTTGACTGAAGCCAGAAATGCAGTGATTTAAATTATTTCAAACAACACAGAAGATCAGCCAAAGAAAACAGTCTCGACTAGTGAAAGTGAACCAGTTTATGTTGTCAGAGAGAAATGTACAGAGAGTGGGAAGACAAACAAAGTAGTAATAGTTACGACAATACAACACGCACATTTACAAACACAATTTACAGCCTGTTACAAATAAGTGGTGGAAATTGTTCCACGCAAACACAAGTAACTTACACAAAAACACAGTTTCTAGTCCAAATGTGAGCAAACGAGCAAGCGGGCACACCATGCTAAGGTAGTAACACACTTTGACCCACTACAATGAGAGTGGTCAGTTAATTAAAAAAAAAACTAAATACGGCCATTTCGACTTTTAACTAGAGGTTAAACAAAAATAACTTGTATCAGTACTGCAGAGAGAAAAAGCATCAGGGAACAAGACCAAATAGGCAACAACACTTCAGAAACGAGTCCCAAAAACGTAACCTGGAACAACCAGCATTTGTAAGTGACTGTGTAGTAAAAGTAGCGCAAAGTTGAACCTGGCAACCGTGACACAAATGATGGACGTCCGATGAGACATCTAGAATCAGAGAATATCTAGGTAATAGGAGGGAGAACACAAAGGAGTACTACTAACAATAGGACAGACACATATTTACATGCATAATTTACTGCTTGTTTTAAGGAAGTACCAGAAAGTCATTAAAAAAACATGAAAAACTTGCACAAAAGTCTAAACACATCAAGCAAGTCAAAAGTCTCTAGTCCAAATGTGAGATAATGCCAAGAGAGCACATGATTGATAAGGTAGTGAGCTATTGAGTGAATGATCTGCTCTTTAACTCCCACTTCTGCTTGGGAAATCGCAGCATTGACTGTCTGTTGAGGTGACCAGCTGTTTACTGCCACAGTGTCCAGAGTTAAAGTATAGATTTTTATTTCCTATTGTAATTTATTCCAATTCTTAACACCTTGGTTGTTAAAGCAAATGGACGTTAATCCAATGGTCGTTAACCTTTATAGAGCTTATCTTTACAATAATGGTAGTGAATGTAACCTGATTATTAACGAATATATGTATATATAATTATCATCATATCATAACTTAAATATTTGATGCCTCTTCAATGCTGTAGTACTCAGATGTCACTTAATTCTTTTTTCAGGGCCGTACAGTTTATGCCTGATCATTACATTGTTACAACACTAACAAATTGCCATTAACAACAAGTTTGACAGTATAGTCCAAATATGTACATAGTTTTTTAGAGCATGTTACTTGTAAAGTACATTGTCCATTCCAAGCACAATGACACTAATATCTGCTGGTATGTTTACACTTATAATTAGAACTCAAACATTTAGTTCTGACTCGCCATGGTATTTTTAGTAAGGACACCCTATAGGTATGACTGCCCCAGCATACACCTGGTATTTCTGTGAATGAGGGTTTATATCTGACTTCTGTCATCTGTTACGTTTTTACTGGCCACTTCTTGCGCTTGCAAAGGTCTGCCACTGTGGGACTTATCCTGTTCTATGCAATGTTTAATTTTTTCAGTCATTACTATTGCCCCAATAGTCCTGTATAAGAGCTGTAATTGGTTTTAAACAGCTTTACAAATGGACTCTACTGCATACAAAAGTCTGGAAATGTCAAAGGAAAAACTGCACTGCTTTAATGAGCCAGGCTGTGTGGGTTCTTATTTCGTCATGTACAATACATCATGCTTATTCTTATAGCTTGTGTTTTTGGATAAACAAAAATGACATTTTTCCCCGAGACAGTAAGGCTGTGTAATGCAAAAGATCAAATTTTTGTAAAGATTCCTAAATGATTACGAGGAACACCAACAACACCTCCACAACCACCACCAACCACATAACTACCACCAACAACGGCACCACTAGCTACAACAAAACTACCACCACCACTAACAGATTCAACACCAATAACAAAAAAAATACCCTCACCAAAAACACCAACTACCCCGCCACCACTAACACCACCACCACCAACACTACCATCTCACCAACAACCACACCGGCTATGCCACCAATAACAAAAACTACCATCACCACCAACACCCCAACCACCAACATTACATTAGCGTCATTTAGCAGATGGCCTTATCCAGGGCAACTTACAACTGATCACAGATTACAGTCAATGGTGGGTTAAGAGCCTTGCTTAAGGACCCAAATGGGGCAATTTGGTGGATGTGGGATTTGAACCCTGAACCAACAGGTTCAGATTCCAGTACCTTAACCGCTAGGCTACTGCAGCCCCAACAATACCATCACTACAAAAACAAAACTACCACCACCAACAAAAACAAAACCCACTACCACCGACACCACATCCAACACCACTAAAGCTACCACTAACCAGGTCAACAGTTCCACCACCAAGAACAACAACATCACAAATGACAACGCAACCACAACTACCAAAAACAACAACTCAAAGGATATCAATAACAACACCATCAATGGCACCACTAGCTACAACAAAGCTACCACCACCACCATCAACCACAACGACAATGACACCACTAACAAAAACTACCACTGCCACCTCTAACAATACCAACAACAACAAAACCACCACTACCAACAACACCATCACTAACAACAAAAAAACTACCCCCGCCAACAAAAATAAAACCCACTACCACCAACACAACCACATCCACCACCTATAATGCTAAAACTAAAGTCAAACAAGGTCAAAACTTTCACCTCCAAAAACAACATCACCAACCACAACACAACCACCAACTACACCACCACTACCAAAAACCACAACTCCAATACCAATCACAACACCACCACCACCACCAATACCACCAAACTGACAGGAACTGAAGACATAGCAATTGTAGCATTAGATGGATAATCTCTACGTCCATTACTTGGACTGACAGGTACAGAGTCCAAACTTCATTCTGGGTAACAGCCAAGAGCAGAAGCCACACATTCTTGCTGGGACTGACAGGCACAGAGACTAAAATTTAATTACCCGGGATGATACACCGCCTTCTCTAGGACAGAGAGGTACTGAGCTCAAGCCTCTTTTACAGGTAGTGACAGCGACAGAGGCCTCGCCCTCTTTATTGAAACTGTCAGGTACAGAGGCCACACCTTTTCATTTGATCAACTACACAGTGAAATGGGTCACTATATGTACAATTAGAGTCCTGACACATGCTGAAATAGTAATGGCTGTACAATGCTGCAAGACTTTGATGTAAAACAAAAAACTAATATCTATATATGCATCTTTCTGTGATACTGTCAGATTTAAGGTCTCTGTGCATGGCAGGGTTTGTAATTGCTGCCAAAGGGTAAGGCAGAGCTCCGATAAAATGACTGGTAGTTAATTGAGCAATTCAGAGTTGGTTTCAGATGACCTCTATGATCATTACCTTTAATTAGAATAATAATGAACATGCTACAGCATGAATAGGGGTAAGTCACATTTTCATTAATATTCTTAGTATTTGCTGAACTTTGGAACAAATGCAATGTATTCCCAAATGTTTGTGGACAATCCTTCTAATATCAGGTGTGGGTTAGAGGAGTATAAAGTCCAACACCTTGGACTTTGATACGAATTGACGTTGATTGGATGGTCTTTTATTGGCGCACACCTTCAGTTGTTGCATAGCTTTGTGTTGTGGGAGTCTGTGTGTTATTGTACCGCAGTATTACTTTTTTCCAAAAATATCCAAACAAACATTTTTACTGGTGGTCTCAGACTTTTGACCCCTACTGTATTTTTTGTTTGTAAGCTTGTTTATTTGGCTTCTTTACCATTGTTGGTGGCCACCTTAGCGACACACACAAGGTTATATCTATATACAAGTTCATCTCAAGACTAGTCATATATATATATATATATATATATATATATATATATATATATATATATACACAC
>JAUZSU010008251.1:0-11267 GCA_034780255.1 Parotocinclus maculicauda
CAAGTAGCGACTCAGGCGGCCGATGCTCTAGTGTTACTTCTCGTTTTTGGTGAGTATTCATCCGCTGAGTAAATACGTTATTTACTGTAAATCGTAATATTTTATGATTTATAACATTCCTTTATTGTTAGAATTTATATTTTTTATAAATTTTGTGACTGTTTAATGTAAAAGTTCATCAAATACATGTACATGTATACGTTAACTATACCACACGTACTACGCGTGTGCAGATCGAGTTCCGCAAAACAGCGAAAATCCGCGTTATTTTTTTGAAAACTCGCGATGCACCGAGTCCGCGAAAGGTGAACCGCGAAGTGGCGAGGGAACACTGTATATGACTAGTTGCGATTTCCTCAATAGGGAGGGGGAAGTTAAATAACCCAGATTAACGGACAAACAAAATCTACATCTCTTGTCTCCACCCTTTAATGCCTTTGCCAGAAGCATTTGGACACCCCATGCTTTTATTAATATAAGAATATTGCAAGTTTTCCAGAATCCATCACTAATCACTGATGTCTGATATAAGTGGGTCTCTGACTCTGTGCGTGTGTGTGTGTTACAGGCCCACCGGGCCCTGGCAGCTTGCCTCCCTCACCCTGCTACAGCAGCGAGGATGCGATTACCTGTCAGTTGACACGCTCTGTGCAGTGCGCTCACCAAAAACCCATCACCGTGCTGAAAGCTGCTGCTGGACGAGTCGTCACAGGCAGCCAGGACCACACTGTGCGGGTAAAGAATACACACACACACACACTCACACTCATACACATACACAATAAGTGATTCATTACACTAACCCCAATATTGGTATAATAACTGTGTATAAATACACACACATTCCCTCAGAGAGAGACATTTAATCTGTTCATGTCTAAATACAGGACTGTTTTTGTTACAGGTGTATCGCCTCGAGGATTCCTGCTGCCTCTTTACCCTGCAGGGCCATTCAGGTGGCATCACTGCCATTTATATAGACCAGGTGAGAACGAACCTGCCCTGCATTATTTGTCTGTAGAGTTAACTGAACACGTTTTTGACCCCGTTTGCTTCGCCTCGCTCTAGACGATGGTGTTGGCCAGCGGGGGCCAGGACGGAGCCATCTGCCTCTGGGACGTCCTCACAGGAAGCCGGGTGAGCCACGTGTATGGACACCGGGGTGACGTGACTTCTCTGGTCTGCACCACTTCCTGTGTGATCAGCAGCGGTTTGGATGACCTCATCTGTATCTGGGACAGGAGTACCGGGATCAAGCTTTACTCCATACAGCAGGTCAGCGAACCACGTTACATCTGGTATTTCCTGACGTTCGGTATGGTCGCAATTTTGGGCAATGGAAATGTGCACGTTTGACATGCCCGGAGTGTTTGGTGGCTACACCATATTTCTTTACACTCCCATATTTGGCATGTACAACCCACCTTTAAAAGATCATGGGTCAAGGGTTTTGTTTGCCACGGTTGCAATTTTTTTTTTTTTATAAGTTACCAAGGTTTGAATAAACCCCTGCCTTTTTCCTGTCTTAGTTGAAGAGCTCAAGCATCACAGGAACTGCTGTTGTTCTAGCTGTTACCTTTTCCTTTTTGTCCACCAGGAGGTGGGCTGTGGTGCCAGTCTGGCGGTCATTTCGGAGAGCTTATTGGTGACGGGAGGAAATGGCTGCGTCTCGTTCTGGGACCTGAACTACGGAGACCTGCTGCAGACGGTCTATCTGGGGCAGAACAGCGAGGGGCAGCACGTACGGCAGCTCCTCGTGCTGGAGAACGCCGCCATCGTGTGCGACTTCGGCAGCGAGCTGAGCCTCGTCTACGTTCCCTCCGTCCTGGAGAAGCTGGATTAACACACGTGTACACGCCCCGAACAATTATTTAGAAGAACATTATGAGTGTGCGGAGCGGAATCTGTTATGGAAAAATTCCGCTTTTTGTTTCTTCAGGAGATCAGAACGTAACGGTTTAGTGTGAATGTAGATGCGATCAGAATGGGAGTCAGCAACGGGGCAGAACCTGGGCATTGTGTGTGTGTGTGTGTGTGTGTGTGTGTGTGTGTGTGTCTTTGTCTTTTTTTGTTATTGATGTCTGTATCTGCTGTCAGAGCTTTTTATATTTTTTGCTAGAAGCAGACTTGAAATAGAAACAGTGTCGGGAGTGGAGTCAGGACGGCCCCATTGCCCCGCTGCCTGCGTCTGAGCTGAGAACAAGAGGGATTGGGATGTAGTTTACATGTAGAAACACTGTGTGTGTGTGTGCGCGTGTGTGCGCGTGTGTGCGCGTGTGTGCGCGTGTGTGCGCGTGTGTGTGTGTGTGTGTGTGTCGCTCTAAAGGCTTACTGTACTGAAGCTGTAACGTACAGGAGGACGTGTGAGTTTTGTAATATTTAAAGCGCGTTATTTATTAGTGATCATTTCTAACCGTGGCTCTCTCTAACTTAATGTCACATATTAATGTACAATACGACCTGATTAATTTAAATATTTTTTATGTAATATTATTAATTTGGACTGTAACCAGGTAAGGTTCTGCCTTATTGTTTGGGCTTAGAATCGGTTCCGATGCTGAAAACGGCCTTTCCTGAGGACCTGGGTTCGATCTATGAATGTGAAGGTCGTGTGTTGCGGCTGCCAGGCTCTGTGATGGATTGGCATCCAATCCGGGTGTGTGTGAATGAGACACTACCTAGTGACCAGGTACAGGTTAGGATAAAGTGGTATGAAAAAGGTAGACCTCTTTTTCCTTGAGATGCAAAGTTAATCAGGTGACCAGGGTTCAAGTGCCTTTCGGCGAGGTAAACGTGAAAAGAAGTGTGTGACATTTGAACCCTGTGCGTTCCGGGCCAGTGCTAAAATATCAGCCCAAGTTGCGGGTGAGAGCCATACTGCTCGGTGCTCGCCAAACGGAAGTGCACTCACTGTTTAAATTACTATTGAAGATACTACTTAATGCCTCATGCAGACTATTCAGGCCTCAAACTATTCAAAGTTTGGGCCTGTCTGACATCAGCTTAAGATTTTTTTTTCATCATTTGTTCAGTACATCCATGCATAACATCGTAATTAAAAGGTTACGTTAGAAGCGTAATAGTAAAGCATGTCTGTCTAGAATGTAGCCTTTAACTGTAAATTTAAATTCCTTACAGAACTCCTTCAGACTTCACTCTCAGCCAGTTTTAATCCAGATCAGAACGAGGTCACTACTGAGATCACAAGAGAAGGGAGGAAGCGGTAGAGCTGAGGAACCAGATAGCAGACACAAAACGCAGACTCGTGTGTACAGGGACCAGGAGGAGGCGCTCAAGAATACTGCAGGTAGAACATAGCGACTAGGCCTAGTTTAAGGAAAGGATTGCAAAGCATGATGCCTTTATTAACTGATATCAGCGAATTGACCTCACACACCTGTCGTTTGTGGCTCACTCATAATTAACGCACGTTTTTACGATGTACGATTTGGGCGAGGATTCTCAAACCTCTTCAGATCATCTCACAGGTTTTAATTGGGTTTTACGGACAATGTGCGGTTCTGTGCATTTAGATTCGTATTTCAGAACGTCCCTGCTCTTTTATTGAAACTTTTCTTGCTACTCGATGTATTATGTTCTACAAACACATATCTTTCGATATGCCCTGTTCCCCTTGTTCACATTCTCCCTGGAGGACCCTAAGCCAGCGAGTGCCCCCGCCATTATATATAACCTCTGTGTTTGCCTCATGGTCCCTCACTCTCATCCAGTTGTGTCAGTGCAGCACCCGTCCAGTCCACACATGAGCCCGAACAGCACTGTAAAAATTATTGATGACCTGCCGGTCAGCTCTGCGACTCTGGTCAGTGGGTTCAAACAGAAGCCGAAAAAAAAGAGTCCATTTTCCGTTAGGGTCTGGATAAAGAGGAAGGAGACACGCATGGTTTATCCCGCTTTTCCTGGTCAAAATTGCAGACAGGTGTCCACATGGCCTACCAGCCATGTGAAACCCAGTGGTGTTGCATCGTTGAGTAGAAGTTTGGAGGAGAGCCTCTTTACTAATTGTTAAATTTAGCAATTCTGTATAGTAAAAACGTCTGTATATATCGAGACTATTTTTACTGGACTATCAAAAGGAAAGTGGGGCTTCAATTGGTTTGTACAGTAGGTCCTGCTCTCGAACGCTGTCTTAAACCCTGCTGAGCCTCATAAAGGCCAGTCATGCAAACGCTGGATAGTTTAACTGTAAATAGAGAGAGAGAGAGGGGATCGAACTAATGCTCTGTTCTATTTTTAACACAGGAAAAGAAGTTTGTACTAATTTGCAAATAAACGGTTTTAATACTTTTATGCCTGCTGACTTTTTGTTGTAATGCCCCAATCATAAATAAATAAACCCCAACCAAAGTCATCTTAAACAAGTTTGCTCATCCTCCGTTTTTCTAATTACGCATTTAATCAGTAATAATTCATTTGAGCTGAATGGTAGCTCTGATCGCTCAGAGAGAAGAGCTACCGGCTGCTTAGGTTAAAATCTCAATGAAGGTCAGGCAAACCCACCATTTATTTTCACATCCTGGCCCAAACCTACATAAAGCTTTAATCCATCGGTTTTCTCTCTCTTTCCAAACCAAGCCGTTTTTGGTGGCTGTGACTTTGGTGCATATCTACCAATTTATTTGTTTGGTAGAACATGCTTCCACTTTAACCAGTAATGTTGAATTGATTACCACAGACAGTATCATAATCGCAGCTTCGTGCAGTTGGGCTGGCGCTGAGCGTCGTGACGTTGCCATTTTCTCCAAAAAAAGGTTTGCTTCAAGGATGTTCAGTTTAATTAGGACGCATTTACAACAGGCAGAAAGAATCGACTTAGGAGAAAGGGCTGATACAGAAATAAGTTACATTACAATATTAAATGAGTACAGAGCATATCTACGTCAGGAAATACACCCGGCAGGATAATGGTGCTAATAAAAGATGAGTGTTAATTAGTAAAAGGCAATCAAATGCGAATTCATCTAGGTAAGATCTAGACATGGTGACACTAAGTGTTTATACAGGGTGAGTCAAAAGGCAGCATGGGGCAGGTCCTGTGACTTTTGACTCACCCTGTGCTGTTGTAGGCAGGGGTGTCAATGTTGGGTCCCCACACGGGCTAACGCACTGCCCGCTTGCCTTACCTGGCAAGGAGTGTAAATAAAAATACTTGGTTCAAGTCCCGTTTTAATCTGCGGCTCTCGCTCTTAACTTCAGATGGGGCGAACATGCCGGAAAATGAACGCAAGGAATGCAACGTTTAACAAGAACAGAAAACTGCAGACTAAACAGGATCGACACAGAGACTCGTGGACATGGACAGACGCACAGTGACGTGGTCCCAGAGGCACAGGGCATAGACAGGATTTTTTCCACTGCCATCCGTGCAGAATATTAGCTTTAACAGGTGATATGGCAACCCAAACTGGAAGTGCAGAATGCCTTAAAAGGACCAAAGCCAAAAGGAAGTCCATTAGTGTTTGACATACAGATAGTGTTTCAGGTCTTGTTCAGAGTCCATAGGGGATCCAGGGCACTAAGTGGGTCATCACCTTTTGGGGGACCCTGAAGCCCCTGGCCTTCTTTTGGCTGGAAGAAACTCTGCTTGTTAATGCGTTGTTTGCCTCGGCAGGCATCGTCCAGAGTGAAGGCTTCGGGTGTTAGCGAGGCCAGAAGGTCCAGAGACGACGTTACCGGAGGAGTCGCTTCGGGCAGAGCGTGATCGTTTGAGATAGGCTGGGCTGGTACAGACGTGGACCCTGCAAAGCCATTACCCTGAAGGTTCGGAGGTGAAGGGGTGTGCGTCTTTTCCGGAGAAGAGCAGCTGGAAAGTGGGGGGCTCAGCAAGGCAGGAACTGTATCCGAAGCCAAAGGATCCTGGAGGTCTTGTACGACTGCTGCTGGAGGTTCCGTGTCTGTAGCGGCAGGCACTGGGACCTGATTCGGGTCCTGATCGGACTCGACGCTGGGCGGCCGGATGCTGAGCTTAGCCACTGTGGCCTGGATGGAGCTGATCGGCATGTCGCCTCCAAGGACGAGGTCCTGTGCCTCGGGCTGCAAATACGGCTACAGAGAGAGTCAAAGGTTTGATTAGTTAGAAAACTGGATAGGGTTAGCGCTCGGTATCGGTTCTGTAACAATCTGATACTTCTGATAAAGAACTTTATAGAAGAGTTTTGGAAATGACCACCACTGGCAGAGGTGGTAAGAACGTGCAAGGACGTTGTTACTGTATTTGTAACTCTTTAGTTACGTGTACCTTACATAATTATTTCTGTAACTTAATACTCTTCGATTTGACTTGCTACATTTCAGAAGGAAAATTGATTTCCTCAGTACAGTGTTCCCTCGCCACTCAGTACGTGTGGTACAGTTAACGTATACATATACATGTATTTAATGAACTTTTACATTAAAAAAAAAAAACAAAATCACAATTTATAAAAAATATATCAAGAACATTAATTTTAACAATAAAGAATGATAAAATATTACGATTTACAGTAAATAACGTATTTACTCAGTGGATGAATACTCACCAAAAACGAGAAGTAACACTAGAGCATCGGCCGCCTAAATCACTACTTGGCGACATGACAAGTTTTTATCTGTGATTTTGTGTTCGTTTGTGTGAAAGTTTCATTATAGACTGAATTCATTCAAGCCCTACGATGAAACCCAAACGTTCTGCAAGTTCTACCGCTAAAATAGTGTAGAAATACTTAAATAAATATAGCGTCCCTAATTCGCAGATTTTTGTTTATTGCGGGTGGTTTGGAACGTAACCCCCCCCATAAATGAGGGAACACTATACAGGGAAGTGTGACTTGTGTCCGGAGCTCACTAAGCTACAGTAACAGACTTAGGACGGTGACTTACCTTGACTGTAGTGTTGTTGGCCAACTTTGGGCTCGGGGAAGTAATGATGCCACGCCGCTGGAGTACCTGTTCGGCGTGTTTCAGGACAGCCTCGTAGCAGAATTTAAGGTGGAGCTGCAAAACATGGCAAAGAGACAAAAAAAGGATGATTTTAACCTTGATCGAAAAGGCTTTCTTGCTGAAGAATCTCCTTCAGCAACGCACAAGACACCACTGCTTTTAAAATAAATACCTTCTCTTGTAGCATGTTCTTCCTCTGCTGTCTCATCTTCTTCACCAGCTGGGATAGATCAGGTATCCCATTCCCAGCCTCCAGCTCCTGTAGCGCTGCATACAGCAGGCAGAAGGCTCCGGTACGACCAACGCCAGAGCTTAAAATGACATCAGGGGTCAGTAAGGCTTTGGGGTTATTACAGAGACATTTTTGAAGAGCAGTTCGAACTTGGTGACACACCTGCAGTGCACCACAACAGGCGTGTGTAGCGGGCGCTGGAGAAGGTAATGTCCGTGAACTTCCTGAATGAAGCGAATGAGGTTACTTTTACTCTCTGGCAAGCCCCTGTTCAGAGAACAAAGAGACTCTGGGTAAGGACAGGACCACGTTAATTAATTGAGTGGTGCGATTTTAAAACGCGTTACTTACAGTTCGGGCCACGAGGTATACTGTAGGTGAATGACCGTCCGCTTCAGGCTTTGATCTCGGTACTGCAGTCCAATCATGCGCTCCACGTGGGTTGCCGTGTTCTTTTGGGTGGTCAAAGTGAGCGTGATCGGGCCTTGAGCGATCTGCTGCCCTCTTTCAGACGGAAAGTACCGCAAGACTTTTTGCTGTGAATGAAATGGAAGGTTTAACGTGGTTTGAACCAAATTCGGGGTCGAACATTGTAAAGTCGAAAACCCTTACCTTTTCAAGTTCTTGCTCCGAAACAAGCATAACAATCAGAGACACTTTCTGCTCATAGACCATGAGCCAGAAATCGGCAGCAGTTCCGGTAAGGGGCGCCTGTGTTGCGATAAGAAGGGGACAGTATGGCGACAGGTCCTCTATAAAGCTGGCGTTAATGTAGTCGTCTTTGCCGGAGCGCAGCACGACCCGGTTGCAGTCGTAAGGCATGACGTCCTGATGCCGATTCTTCATGGTGTAACACCGGGCGATGGCGATGGACAGCTGATGAGAGTCCTTGTCTTGCTGATCCTGCAGCTCCTTCCATCGAGCGTCGAGTTCTGACAAACCTCCCTCGCCCGAGGGCCGCTCCAAAGACTGCACGGTCGACCGAAATCTTTCGAGCTTGGCGCAAAGTTGCGACACCCGTTCCGGAGCCTGGTATGGGTCCCCCTGGATAAGTTTCACTCTTTCCGCTTTCTTGCGAAGCTGTTCGTCTTGAGGGTCAGCCTTGGTGGGTAACAGGACGTTGGCCGTATCTTTGCTGGCGCCGTGCTGGCTCTCTGGGCTCGAGGACAGAAGATCATCTGTGCTTGAATTCTGGTGCTGAAACAGTGAGCTGGATGGTGCCAAGTGGCCAGATGGGGGCAGGGGCGTTGGTGTAACAGGTGTGAGAGCAGGAGAGGGCCTCTGAGTAACTATACCCAACGAGGAAGGGCCTGGTGATGGAGAAGGTGATGGGGCCCCTGATGCAGCTGAAGTTGGAGGAACCATAGCCTGAGGGAGTCCAGGAGGCACTACAGGTACAGGGGGAATAGTCCCAGCATGTGGTCCACTGTAGGTCGTTGGTACCCCTGGTGGTAGCTGTGGACGTTGGGGAACTGTAGTCTGGCGGGGAACCATAGGAATACCACCTGGATATGCCACAGGGGGGGGTGGCTGCTGGGCCAAATTAATAGGATGCTGGGTCATTTGTGGGGCCACTGAACACTGAGGTCCAGGAGGTAGCGAGGGCAGATGGGCAGGATGCTGGGAAAGAGGAGTATTGGTATGCACTGGGAACTGTGATGGCAGTGTGGATGTAGGTATCTGAGACTGGACATGGACTGGGAACCTCTGAGTGTTTGCAGGAAGTGCTGGTGGGTAAGTAGCATGCATTTGGAGATGAGGGGGGTGTGGTAGTTGTTGGGAAGCAGTGGGTATTGGTGTATGAGTGTTGTGGGGTAATGACTGAGAAACAACAGGCATTTGTGGGTGAACGGGATGGGATAATGACTGGGAAACGTTGGGCACTGGTGGGCGCACCACTGGTTGTGGAGCTGCAGGCATTTGTTGGTTACTGGGAGGAGACACTTGGGTAGAAGGCAGAATATGAGGCTGGGAAGGTGGAGGCATTTGTTGTGAGGGGGTTGGCATTTGCACGTGGGCTGTAGAGGGTACCTGTTGTCCAGAATAGGGCATTTGTGGAGGTTGTGCCTGCCGACTGACTGGGGGCATTTGCTGTTTCACGTTTGGTAAATGTGGCATAGAAACTGGGGGCCTTGCCTGAGAGGACTGGGGTAGCTGTGGTTGCATGACATGATGAGGCATTTGGGACTGAGCAATGGCATTCACAGGTTGGCAGCCAGGTACAAATGAAACCGGAGGGTACACTTGTTGGGGCTGTGGCATAGGCACCGTTGTTGAATGAACACTGTACGGACGGTGCTGAGGGTTTGGTGGTCCAGGATGTCTCGGTTGAGACATGTGGTGTGGGTACTGAGGCTGAGCCTGGGGTTGCTGTGGGGGCTGGGGCCCAGGTATGGGTGTGGGGACCTGTTGGCCTGGCACATGTTGGTAAAATGGCTGTGGCTGGCTCTGGCCATGAACTTGGGGAATTAGCTGATGGGGCTGCGGCTGTGGCCCTTGTAGTCCTTGAGGTGGTCGACTCAAAGGAACACCAGGCTGTTGCTGCAAATACTGGGGGGGAGGATTATATAAAGAAGCGGGCAAAGAGTGGCCAGGGGTTGGCGCACCCATGGCTTGCTGCCCTGGCCCAGGAGTGTAGCTAGAAATAGGCGTCTGCACACTGTCCACCGTTGTGGTGGACGGTCGAACGGGACTGGGTTCTCCTGGTACGGCTGGTCGTAAAGATGGATGATACCCAGGCACTGAAGGATTCTGAGTGATCTGAGGGTTTGGCATCTGGGGAACGTGCTGCTGCTGTGCCAGGGCAACTGGTGGCAGACTGGGGTTGAAGCCCTCCGACTTGGGAAGTGTTGCAAAGCGGGAGATTTGTGCCAGGAGCTCAGGAGGCGGAAGGTTGGGAGGAAAGCGGGCCGGTGCATATAGACCCCCGGTGTCAGCCCCAGGCCAGGGTAGGGCTGAGCTGGGTGTGGGCCCAGGATGAAACGCCTCGGGCATCATGGGAAAAGCAAACTCAGGAGGCAAGCTACGAAGATCCTCGGGCAAATCTCCTCCCAAGGCTAGGATCGCAGCGTTGAGTTTGGCTATTTCAGGGTCTTCCAAGAGAGACGAATCTATATCCGGAGCCTTCTTTTGTGCTGGTTTGGGGGCCGTGGGTCTTTGAGGAGCCTTTTTTTGAAGCACTCTGCAGTTGGGAGACAAAAGAAAATAGGATTATATTCAGACATATTGGGGTGTTGCCTCAACAAAATATTATCTACGTATTTTTAGTTTACGAGTCATCCCAGGGAATATCCGGGAATTTATGAAAAGTAAAACAAAGCCACATTTTGGGTGCAAGTCAGAGTTACACCCGAAAGCCCGGCGCCAGTCTATGGCACGGTTACGGGTCCCACCTTGGCTTTGAACCCGACAGTGGGCTCCTACCACTGGGCCAGTGGACCTGAGTATTACCTTAACATTACTCTAAAGCTATAATGAGAAAGCAACACTTCTTACTTCTCCAAAATCGCTTGTCTCTCCTCCTCCCTGGTCTTGCAGATGGTCTTGGCCTTCTCCAAGAGACGAGACGCCTTGGCCTCCAAGTCCTCATAAAACTCTTTTCCCTCTTGTGATTTCTTCATCAGGTCTTCGTAAGCTTCGTACGAGGCGACGAGCATTTGCACCGTACTACTCCACCTACGGAGCGAAAGCGGAAAACGGCGAGTGCAACACAACTACAGGGCGGCGCCCCCTAACGTTTATTTGGCAACGACGGTTATTTGGTCTTACTTGTGTTCCGTTTCGGACAGGCTCTTGCGCACCGTGGCGTACTGGACGTTCGCGTCTGTGAGCGCCTTCAGGATGTTCTCTTGGGCCGCTAGGTTCTGATCGATGTACACCTTGACCTGTTCGTACTTCTTCAGCTGTTCCTCAAACAACCTCTGGGGAAACACAACCTCAGATAAGCAGGGAAGTAATAATAATAATAATAATAATAATAATATTATTAAGGCCAGACTTTTTTAATTGCTTGTTCCTCAGATGTCCCTACTTAAGAATCTACTGAGGAGGGAGGAAAAAATAAAAATAAATCTTTATTTTTCAGCACTTTTCAATT
>JAUZSU010008262.1:0-11267 GCA_034780255.1 Parotocinclus maculicauda
GAAAGGCGCTATATAAATTAAACTTATTATTATTATAAAACAGACTAAAAAATAGGGGGGGTAGAGCTGGACCCCTCTACATGTGTGTGTGCCACAGTAAAACTGGTAACAAGAAAAGTAGTCTAGAAACATCCCTGTTGTACCTGTGCAAAACAGTTTTTTTAAATACACTTTTATTTAATATTATAAATGTTTTCATATTATATAGATTGTTCTTTATGACTTACTTTGAGAGTGTGTACTTCAAAAGTTATTTATTTCATGTTTCAATATAAGATTTTCGTAATGCTGTATTATATTGTTGTATGTTGGCACAACATACATGCATATTTTTATGGCTAATAATTTGCAGCTAAAAATAAAACATTATAATTGTTAAATACTGTAGATTAGTTAAATAGAAATAAAGACAGCTTACCTTGGTCAAACCACATGACCTTTAGTAGCATTTCCCAAATATGTGGGCATTTTGAAGTGAGGTATCAGCAGGAGAACTGGGCGTCTGCCTTTGGCTAGACCTTCCTGTCTCAATGTGGCCCTCGTTAAATGTAGATCTGTAAACAAGAGCAGCATTGTTCTGCATAATGGTGTAATTTTGTAAACAGCAAACTGAGCTCCTGCGGCAAGCTGAACTCCTGCGGCTGAGCTCTACAAGCTAGAAGCAGTGTGCTGAAAAAAAATTGGGGAAAAAAGAAGTGAAAAAAGGGTATTTAGTTGAAGCACTTTTGGCAGTGATTACAACCGCCAGTCTTCTTGGGTATGAAACCAGGTTTGCACACCTGGATTTGGGGATTTTCTGCCTCTCTTATGTAGATCCTCTAAAGCTCTCCAAAGATTTCTAAAATTCTGTCTGTGTACGTTGTCAGTCATCTAGATCAGAGTAAATTTGAGTGTTGCGTAAAAACAACTGGACTTCTTTCTGGTTCTTGAATGTATCTTACCGCATCCTCAGGCTTCTTCAATGCGTGAAGCTGATGGGGAGTTCTAGGTATTTAACCCCTAGCTGGGTGGTCACCTTGAAGGTGGTCAAACTGTCAATACAGTTATTAGGATCACAGGGGCAATGACTGTGACCAATTGGTGAGCAGTTTCCCTACCATGCCATGTCATGCTAGTCATTAAAGTCACGTGGGTCGAGATGTGAATATTGTTATTCTCGAGATCCTTTTGTAGGTGGATGATAACTGGTGTTGTAAACTTTATTAGAAAAGAAATTAACAGACCTGGAATAAATCACAGTCAGTTATAAAATTGTCCCATGTGCAGGGTAAACTTATTATGGAAATTGTTCCACACTACACAGCTTGACAGTTGTCTTTTTCAAATGTATTTTGGAATAACAGTCAAAGGCTCATCAGCCAAGTACATGTATGCCTGAGCAAGACATCATTTCTGACTCCAATTCCATGTTCGTTTTGGAAATTACACAATGACGACACACTTAAGGTGTGCAGATAAATCCAGTCAAATTCCAGTGTGATCTGGAATAGGGATTCCCCACAGATTGAATCACATGGAATTTACCTCCAGCAGTCATGTTACCATATTATGTGTCTGCCTTTATAGTAAACAGACTGTGTGCATGGTTACTGACTCAAAGCATCAAAGAATCAGTAGTCTACGAGTATTGAGCAATTAAGCTCTAAAACGGGCTCAATCAGACACAAGGTGGCGTTTTATTTATTTTAAGCTTGGTCTCTTAGATGTGGAAAAGTAACTGAAACTGTGTATGTTTGAGTTTGTTTTATCCACAGTTTATAGCATTCCAGCTGTGTGAGAACAGAATTATTTGACCCACACTATATCCCAGGTTTATCTACTGTAATTATTTGTTGGGTTAAAGTGAACAACTTTACCAAAATCTGTTACTGTCCAAAATCTTTGACTGGTTTGACAGGAGGAATGGTGGGGTAAAAACCCATGTATGAGTTCTATAGATTGTTGTGGCACGATGTTGCAGCCATGTGCTTATTCTCCACTACCCCAGGTCAACTGTGTGCCTAAAGGCACCTGAATGATGACACATTTTCTGAGAACACACCTGTCTAGTTTTCCAAATATAACCATGATTACCCAGACACAGAAGAAGCTCAGACAGATGAGTGATTACTGTGATGCATTTACTCCTGTCTGAAGCAAACCGGTTAAATGTGTAATTATTACACAGAGATGTATGGGTTTGCACCGCAAATATGGTTGATCATTTTCACCTTTGTACACTACTTCTCCATAATATTTAAGACTGGCAGTGCTTAATATTTATTAATTTAACTAAACGTGACTTTTTGTGTACAATAAAACTGTGGGAGCTACTTATCTTTGCTGGTGGATCAAACAATGCAGACAGGTAGTCTGTCTGGGCCATCCGAAGCATGTCTGCCATGTGTGTGTGTTTTTACAGAAATACTGCTGCCAACACTTTCTACCAAATCAGAACAGCTTAGAGGGTGGTCACTTTGTCAAAATGATCATTCTGCTTCCTTCAGTCCAATGGTGGATTTGTCATCTGGGCAAAAGGTATTTAAGTGTGTTCACAAATGCATGTCTAGCAGTCATTAATCTCTCACTGAGCGGTACACTGCCTAAAAGTGTCTTCTGAGAGCAGATGTAATTTTAAACTTGGCAAAAAAGAGGTGATTGTGATGTACATTTATTAGTAATAGCACTAGCTTAGTAGAACCCCACTCAAATAGGAATAGAGTAAAAGTTACATAAATGCTATACATTCAGTCAGAACAAGCAGATAATCTGTTAATTTGTTAATATGGGTAACATTATAGGTAAAAACATTTTATGCACAGGCCAACGATCATTCATTGTTGAACTTGTCTGAACTTACTTGAATATTTTAAACAGTGGAGAAAAGCCGTGTAGGCCTATGACCCAACCATGTAGTCATATTACATTTTGTCCATTATTTTGCATTACATGTGTTCATTGGCATTTATTGCAAAATCCAGATGCTCTTTCCAAGAAGCCATATAATGTGATAAAATATGTATGCAACTCCTAGATGCATATAACATTAAAAGTATCACCTTGCTTAGCGATTACAGGGGTCAATGTAGAATAAAACTAAATGTGTACCAGACACTGTACTCTGGAATGACTATGAGCAGTTAAAGGTTTTGACAGATTGCTTGTTGTTGAGGGTTTTGTATTCTACATGGTTGCTTTAGGAACAAGACCTTAATGCGAACCTTGTGTGTTTCTGTATGCATGCATATGTTTGTATGTGTTCACAACTATTATGAAAGTCTCAATTTCAAGAAATAAACATGACTACCTTAATAACAGTGAGATTCTACACTGGTAAACTCTAAGGTCTGTTTTTTTCATAGACCATTTAAAAGCCTAATTGTGTAACAACTAGAGTAATTTAGTTGTAGGTTTTTTAAATAGGTGTTTTATTAATTTTATTTTATTTCTTTATTTTTTCATTTTGAAAAGAATGAAGCTGTATATAGGGTATAAACACATTGCTGGTCCCCACAAGCAAAGCATAAAAACGAATTAGTAAAGGTAAAGGTATTGTTAGAGAGACAAATTATAGAGACAAACTGTGTGTGCGTGTTTCTATCCAGTGGCACTGACAAATAAATACACTTGTCATGGTGTGGGACATTTTTTACATTCCAGAGATTTGACCGCTTATCCTCATAAGCCTGCATGCCTCAGCATGTGGGAAAAACACTCTAAAGCATGTGCCATAACTACCTGTAGAGGGTTATACACAATTGTGACAGAGCATATGAGTGATATACTAACCACCAACTTTATTAGGTACATCTTGTTAGAACTTGGTTTGATCCCATTTTACCTTCAGAACTGCCTTCTGTGTGGCAGAGATGCAACAATGTGCTGGAAACAATCCTCAAAGTCTGACTTTATGATTTTCTTTAACGATGTTTAGGCAAAAATCTCAATGCTCATCAAATCACCCATCCATTCAGCAAACCTCCAGGTACAGCACTAGTGTCGATTTCTGTTTAAAAGTTCTAAATCAAGACAAGAATCTTTTACCCCAATTATTAACACTGACCTGTAAACACTGATCAGAATCAGCTCGTTTAAGTCAGCAATATTAGATCCAATCCCTAAATATTTATTCAAAAAATTAATACATAGCATTATAGAGCCACTGCTCGTATTTTAAATTCATCCCTTACCTATGGTTATGTGCCAAAATCCCTTAAATGTGCGTTAATAAATTCCTTAACTAAAAAAGTCAATCTTGAGCCCCATGTTCTGTCTAGTTATAGACCAATTTCAAATCTATGTTTCCTCTCTAATATCTTAGAAAAAGCTGTCTATCAGCAGTTACCTCCAAAGTAACAGTATTTATAAAACATTTCAGTCAGGATTCAGGTCCCATCATAGTACTGAAACAGCATTAATTAGGGTACTTAATGATCTACTGTATCAATTTCTTTAATTAAATCAAATCAAATGCTTCTCTATTTAATCGCTTCATATTCATTTTGAAATATCCCCTAATTTTGTAAGCAGTATATATGTAATGTCACATATGACTCATATAACACATAGTTCTGTTGTATCTATATTTTAAGAATGGGGATTTTGTGTAAACAATTTGACAGATATTCCGCTCAAGGAGCACAGATGAGACATACAGAATTTGCTCACTCACCACAATTAATGTCTTTCCACACACTCACTCTTTCTCTTCCCCACCCTCACACTCATGGCGTCACAATCACTGCCAGTTGTTTGGGCTTTAGAATGTTTCTCCACTTTTTAGGTCCAGTCTGGTGTTAAGATCTCAGGACAATAATATCAGTAATATTATTTGAATGGAATCATAATCTTCTTGTGGCATCTCCTAACAGAAATCTGGCTGCACTGCAAGAAATGCACTTTTAATTTTAATACTGACAAATTTCCCAAGAAAACTAGTAAAAAACAGCACTTTGAAAGACTTCTTTATATAAGACAGTATAACCTCTGAAGCAAGAGGTGCCACAAGAAGAATATGATTCCATTTAAATATTATTACTGATACAAAATTACATAAAAATTAAGCAATTCCTAAAGTAAGGATTCCAGCAAAAACAAAGCTACTCATTGAATTGGTTTAATTATATAAAACTTTACCTGCTAATTCACACAAGTACATTATTTTTTTTTAAGTCTGAATTATAGGAAATGTGCTTATGTAGTAAACAACAAGCAAAGCTAATTATTCATAAGCAAATACTTTTTTATTCACCTTTTTTTTAAATTGCGCCATAGTGGTGCATCAGTTACCACCACTGTGGTTGGATTCACATTAAAGTTCAAATGGCACACAACTGGTATTTTTTAAATATTCAATATATTCAATAACTTAAACTAAATGAGATTAAAATACATTTTCCATAAAAGAGTTTAAAAGGAGTATTTGGTCTGGAGCATACACGTCCATTTTTAATCTTATCTGGGCTCAGAGGCTTCTAGGATGGAACTTCACACAGTCAAAACCTGTATTGTGGTCAGATTATTTCAGTTTTGGTAGAAATGGACACTGTGTGCTCTGGGCTATCCAGAGTGTTTTCAGCCACAAGTTCAAAAGCCAGGATCTGTCATGGTATGGTGCTATCATGATATCAGTGCCCATCATTTATCCATCCATCGATCCATCCATTATCTTCCCCTTGTCCAGGATTTAGGTTGCGGGGCAGCAACCTAAGCAGAGAGGCCAAGAGAAGAGCTCGTCCCTGACCCAGAGAGGACTCTCCACTCTTTTCTATTTGAGAACCATGGGCTCTGATTTGGAGGTGCTAATTCTCATGCCGGCCACTTCACACTCTGTTGCAAACCGATTCAGCAAGGAAACAGCAAACAGCAGTGACGTGATCCTGAAGTCACCAAACCTGACACCCTCCATCCCCTGGCTGTGCCTATAAATTCTGTCCATGTAGAATATGAACAAAATAGGTGCAGCCCTGATGGAGTACGACTCTCTCTAAAAAAAAAATCTCACTTACTGCCGGCTATGCGAACCAAGCTCTTGCTTGTACAGGGATTGAATGGCCTATAGTAAGGAACCATGTACCCTCTACTCAAAAAGCACTGCCCACAAAATACCTCAAGGAACACAGTCGAATGCCTTCTCCAAATCCACAAAGCACATGTGGACTGATTGGGCAAACTCCCATGAACATGGATCCTGGAGAGAGTGAAGAACCAGGATGAAACCCACTCTGCTTCTCCTGAATATGAGGTTCAACTATTAGCTGGACTCTCTTTTCCAGTACCCCTGCATAGACTTTACCAGGGAGGCTGAGGATTGAGATTCCCCTGTAGTTGGAACACACCCTCCAGTTCCCTTTCTTAAACAAATGCATCACCACCCCAGTCTGCCAGTCCAGAGGCACTGCCCCTGATGACCACGCAATGTTGAAAGGGTGTGCCAGCAAAGACAGTCCCACAATATCCAGAGCTTTGAGGAACTCCAGACAGATTTCATCCACCCCGGAGCCCTGCCACGAGAAGCTTTCTAACTACTTTAGCGACTTCAGCCTCAGTGATAAACAAGCCTCCTGCCGGGTCCCCCAGTAGGACAATAGGGTCTTCAGTAGGACCACCATCTGGCACCCTCCCCAGGGACTCTAAGAAGACTGGGTACTCTGAACTGCTGGTGCATATGCACAGACAACGGTCAGAACCAGTTCCCCAATGGGTCAAATCCTCTCACCATGGGCAACTCCAGAAAAGAACAGAGCCCAGCCCCTCTTAGGGAGATTGGATTCAGAGCCCAAGCTGTGTTTTGAAGTGAGTATCTGTTAAGCTCCCACACCAGCTCAGGCTCCTTCCCTGAAAAATGTGCATATAGACATTATTTAGTCTGGAACACGCAGTCAATTTAGGATCTTGTGTCCTCAGCCGGAAAGTTGGCATGGTGTGCTTAGTCAACCAGAGGAGAGAGAGAATTACTAGCCTTTGTGGTCTGCATAACAGTGCACTGTAAAGTAATGGAAGAAACATGTGGGTGGAGCTGAAGCATAGGGACATCTTAGTGTAGGATCAATCCTATTCTCTACAGTCCTATTCACAATACTCTTTGATCAATGCAAACTTTTAAAATAAGCTTGCCTTTAACACTGGTCTGGCTACTCTTTTTCAGCTTGAAAGTTCTATATGCTCAACACTAACTCTCAATGAGAGCTCTCAATGTAAGTGTTCTGCTTACAATGCCAATACTCCCCTTAAGGCAAGCACTCAACACAGATGGTCAGCGTGAGCCTTCCAAACAATAGCAATTGCTTTTGAGGCAATTGTGGTGTTGAGGTGTACAAACACTTCAGCTCGGTTCTTTCAAGTTTCCAATGAAATATCCTTTGGTCCATAGACTCCAGTCCAGATGAACCCACTGCTGCTGAAAACCAAAGCCAAGCATTCACCCATATATATGTTTCAAGCAGATATTGATTCAAATAATATCCAGTGAGTTTTAGAGCCACAAAAAAGAGGATGGGTAACCCCTGTCAAGTAATTCTCCCAAAGTTTTCTCCTCCTGGCTCCACTTAAGGGAGTTTGTTATTGTTCATGGAGTGTTTGAAGGCACTGTTTGCGGAAGTTGTCAGAGGTTATTACATAATATATTCAAAAATATGGCATTTATACTACTGCTGGGTTCCTTCTCCTCAGTGTTACTCCTTTACCCATTGGTGTATAAACATTAGTTGACTTAGTAGACTTCTGGTACCCTTGTCATAGTACTGGAACAGCATCTCCATGTGATAGCATTTGAAAAATGAAACTGGAATGCCTAATCCATCTACAAAGTGCATAGAAAATGCTAAGCAGTCCAAATACAGAATGTGTTAGAATGTTCTACACTTTATACCACACTATTTACTCGAGACCTCAAGACCACAGTCACCACATTTCTCACATATGAGGTGCAGTCAGAAAGTTAATAGAATTCTTGCTCTTGTACATGCTACCTTTAGTCACAATTATTATTAAACATGGCATTAGTTTTCACTGCTATGTAGATGATACCCAGCTGTACATATTAGCCTATCCAAATGACAGTCATGTCATTTAATCTCCTTGTATTATCTCAGATAAAACGCCACCGCCCAATAGATTTTATTACTTGGACCCAAAACTGTCTGAAGTAAAGAAAGTGCATAACCTTGTTTGCGTTTTCTTCTCCTTATTCTCTGGTAAGTACTTGAACTTCCAAATAATTTTATCCAACTTCTAATTAACAATATTTCCAAGCATTATAGAGCTTAAAATTTATTTAATTCCATATGATGGCACAGGCTCTTTCACAACAACTCCAGCCTTCTCTATTTCTATAGGGATATATAGGGCATATAGTGTCTTTCCCTGTTTTATATCAAAGCACATTAAAAGTGAAATGCAAAAATGACAAGATAATGCAGTAAGCCACACATTAAACTCTAATGCTATGGTAATATAAAATGTAAACAATGTTTCAGGCAGTTATTTCTGCAGGGAGATTGGGGGTATACTTTGTCTAGTAAAGTATATATAAATAGTATGACTATTTAATTTGGAACACAGACTCAATATGATAAATGTAATTCCCTGCAGACTCATTTGTAAATTTTGTTTACATACAAACAGTTTTTCAGAGGTTTTCATTACTGGCACTTAACACTTTTATGCAGCCTAATTATTATTAAATGTTGATTGTGTTATTTCATTTTAGATATATAGGTTATTGTTTTTGTACTTTTAAACAAATGTGAAGCCCCTACTGTGTTTGCTTCAGTCCACATCGAAAATAGCAGTTAGGCTCATTGGGTAGCACCGCTGCCTTACAGCAAAAAGGTCCCGGGTTCAAGCCCAGGGTGAAACGTCCTGGGTCCTTTCTGTGTGGAGTCTGCATGTCCTCCCACAGTTCAAAGAAAATGTGTGTTAGGTTAATTGGTGTCTCTGAAGTAGCCCTTAGTGTGTGATGGTGTGCGTGATTGTGTGTGCCCTATGATCGATTGGTACCCCATCTAGGGTTGTTCCTGCCCTTGCACCCAGAATTGCTGGGTGGGCACTGGCTCCCCTGAGACCCCATGTGGATTAAGCTGAAGATAATGGATGGATTATTTATATAACTTCCAGCTGTGATTGATTCTGTTTTTTAACCACAAATTGTGGTGAAGAAGATACACATGCTTAAAGATAAATTAAATAAGTTATTAGTATTATAAGAAGGTATTACACATCAATATATGAATAGCACCTGAACTAAAATCTTGAATAGACCATATCATACTATACAAAGTCAAATTTCTCTTCCAGCAATTGTGTATCAAGCCAAAGGTTTTATTTATTGTACAACCCCTGGCAAAAATTATGGCAAAAATATTATTTATTCCAACCATTTGGCATTAGGAAAACAATAAAAAAGTACATATAATTACATGTAATTGCTGTAGTCCGTCACAATTGTGTTGTTCGATCAAGTAGAGAAAAAAATATGAAATCACTAAATTCTGAGGAAAATATTATGGAATCATGAAAAAAAAACACTGCACCATTAGTACTTTGTTGCACCACCTTTGCCTATTATAACAGCTTCTCTGAGGTATGGACTTAAGTAATGACAAACAGTATTCTTCATCAATCCATCTTAAACTGTCTGTTATTGCTGTTGCCAGGTCAGCTTTGCAGGTTGGAGCCTTGTCATTGACCATTTTTGTAAATTTCCACCAAAGATTTTCAATTGGATTGAGATCTGGACAATTTGCAGGCCATGCCATTTCTTGAAGGAAAGTTTTCATGTCCTTTGCCTTGTGGCAAGATGTATTATCATCTTGAAAAATGAAGTCATCACCAAACATCCATTCAGCTGATGGAATAAGAAAAGTGTCCAATATTTAAATGTAGACTTTGGCATTTATTGAAGATGTAATGACTGTCATCTCCCTCATGCCTCATGCATGCCCTCCATGCCCCATTCTAGGTCCTTTTTTGGCAAATTGGTCATTTGTTGGTCATTTAAACTTTTGGGATTTTGTGGCAGCATTAATGCAGAAAAGTATATTGAGAATTTAGAGCAACATATGCCTGGCCTGCCTACAGTCCTGACCTGCCCCAACAGAGAGTGTGTGGACAATTTTTAAATGAAAAAAATGTGACAACGACAACCTTATACTACTGAATGTCTAAAGACATGTTTTAAAAAAGAACAGGACAAGATAACATTTAATACATCACTTTAATAAATCACTTTAAAACATCTTTCAAGTGTGGACAACAGGAATGGCAACATTACAAATTCATTATCACTTTCCTTGTACAACATTTTTAGGAATGTGTTGCAGGCCTGAAATGCAGGAATTGATGTTTATTAACAAATTCAGTGAAGTACACCAGACAAAGCATATAAGATATCTTAGGGTCATATTGTCCGTTATGACATTAAAATTTAAAGTATGTCTAAGTATAAGTATAAAGTATAAGGTATAAGTATATATACTGCTAAAAAAAGTAAAGGGAACACTTAGAGTTAAATTGTGTTGTTTAAGTGTCCCCTTTATTTTTTTGAGCAGTGTATAAAGTCAGTGTCAGAAACTGATTTGAACTCCGGGGCTTACATCCCAGCGAAGGCAAACCTCCTTGGATTCTGATAGGCCAGATGCAGGTGAACTTGATCTGCCATGCACTGGGGAGTCACGGTAATGACCAACATGATTGTGGTGTTCTCTTGCCAACAGGGATAGTCTGTGAATAAATCAATGTCCAGGTGGGAACAGGGGCATTGTGATACCAGGGGAGTTGTCCTGATGGTTATGTTCGGGGCACTTTACTGCTTGTACACTCGCTGCACGAACTCACAAACCGTTGCATGTCATGTTGCATGGATATCCACCAGTATTTCCATTGTATGACTGCTGGATTACAGTGTATATCAGGGTGATATACTAAATTCATATACTAAATTCACCAGATGCAAGGGTGCGAGATCGGGTTTGATTTTAGATCTCCCATTAAATCAATTGTAGAGAGCATGTGGATGGCAAGATGGTACTGCTGTAACTCTCCCCGGAGTGGTGAGCATACATGCTGGAGAGGGCATCAGCTTTGTCATACTTTGAGCCAGGACAAATCAAGAAGGTGAATCAAATTCATCAGAAGAAAAGCACCTAGCATGCTTGCCAGGCATTCAGGTATTTGGCTGCCTTCAGGTATTTTAGGTTTTGATGATCAGTGAATATGAAGAATGGGTGGAGGGCCCCCTCCAACCAGTGTCGCCATTCCTCCAAGCTTAAATTGGTAGCCAGAAGCCC
>JAUZSU010008272.1:0-11266 GCA_034780255.1 Parotocinclus maculicauda
GAGAGAGAGAGAGAGAGAGAGAGAGACAGAGAGAGAGAGAGAGAGAGAGAGAGAGAGAGAGAGAGAGAGAGATACCCTGCGGAAGCAGGGTAAATACAGACGCGTTCACCTCCCGGGGAGAAAGTCACAATTGAACTCCTTAATCTATGCTTATTTTAAGAGTTCTTCACCCAAGATATGACAGATTGAAACAGATTAAAATGCTTTCTCTTAGATATACAAATTAAAGCTTCCCGGCGTGAAGGGACAAGTCAGGACATCTCACTTTTCTCCCGGAGCGCAGACACAGGTACAGCCAGCTATTACATCTGTTTTTACAGCAAGGTGTGTTTTGCACAAGCAAATGTGGGTAGAATAAATGTGACCCAGTTGATATTACAATTAAATTAAATTATTACTAAGTCATTTGTAAATAAATAAGAAAGCAGTGACCTAATGAGGAGCCGGGACCTAATAGGCAGGACAGTGGAAACAAAGGCCAATATATGGTGTCAATCCACAACAGGACACACACACACCTTGGGACAGGAACACCAACTGACCTAATGTATGTCATGGAATGTGAGTGGGAAACTGAAGCACCTGTAGAAATCCAGTGCACGAATGCAGAGTTTAACCACTGAATTGATCTACAGATCTCTGGAGCTGTGGCAGGTCAGCACTAAACTGTGATACCCTTCATTAAATGTGGTTGAAATCATAAAATTTGATTATTTACTCTAAACTTTAATGTTTTGAATCTAATGTAATTGTTACATTTTTACCCAAGTAGTTGCACACACATAGACAAAGTCCCAAAGTACTTTTGGTAGAATATAAAACCGATTAGATCCATAGGGAGTGATCTGACCCTACTTGACACACTGAGCAATCGAACAAAATGTACTGGGAATAATATGGAGTAATGGTCATTTTTATGAGCGTGAGTAAATAAAATGACTAAAATTATAAATGTTATTTAGGCAACAGGGACACATAAGCATGTGTGTTGCTTTATTTACAACGAACAACATTATATGGAATAATAAACAGTTAATACATGTCCTAAATGTCATGTTACTAATTCAGGTGGCACACTGGCTCGGTGAGTAGGGTAAGTTTGAATCCAGGATGGAGCGGTCTGGAACCACATGGGTTTATTCCATGTACATCGGTTTCCTTCCGCAGTCCAAAGCATGCCCTTTGGTAAAGTTGCCCTTGTGTGTAAGGGGTGTATGTGCCCTACTATGGATTAACGCCCTGTCTATGGTTGTTCCTGCTTTGCACCCTATGCCAGGTAGGCACCCGATTGATTGTATACATATGTTTATACAGGTTTTATGTTAAATAATACCAACAGAAATGCTATTAAAATATTTTCAATGTGTGTGTGTGTGTGTGTGTAACTCTGATTCATTCCCTATGGACGCCTTTACTCACCAGAGACAGCTTTATCCCATTTAATAAGGTCCCACACTACATGTTATGCCCTTGTAACTATCATTTAATAAAATAATGGATTCACATAAGATCTTATATAACAAATCTTAAACCTAACTTAAACATAAACTTTAACTGTATAATCATGTTAAATGTAAAATAAAAATCTGGTAAACCTAAAAAGACATAATTCCCATTTTAGATCTGAGGATGTAGTACTGGATTGCACTATAATTAGTGTATATTTTGTGTGTTATGCCTCCCACTGAGGCTGTGCTCCTAGCCACTTGGGTCTAGAGGTTGCTGCTGTCACAGCTCCCATTAGAGATGACAGAGTGTGGGCTGAGAGATCCCTGACACCGCTTCTGGGGTTTGTCTGCCTCCTCCAAGCTCTGTTTGGCATTAGTCAGAGCACGTGGCCTTTTGAGCTCCTAATCCTGGTCCGATGAGCTATTCCATTCACAGCCAACAGTGTGATTTATGAGCTTCTGCTCTCCAGCTTGTTGCAAAAAGATCAGAGGTGCTACCGAGGCTCAATGAAAAAGTTTTAATATGCACCCACCATGGTCTCATCCAACACTAACCACTCACCAACTACACGGCTTAGGGGAAAAGGGTCAATAAATGTTTAAAATGCATCAGGACACTGAAGCTGTATCTGCTATCTATTAAAAGGAGTAAGCCAACAAATATAAAGTATATGTACCAAGTGCTTGTGAGAAATTAATAAATGTAAGAGTCAGTGTCTTAAATATAATACTTAGAATTTGTAGGTAACGAAGTACTGAATTATTGTAATCTTAGGTGTCTGTCCGCGATTGTTTCTGTAACTAATTATTTCTGCAAAATCCTGTATAGTTCTTACTTTTACTTACTTTTTTACTTTCAGAACATACTTGTTGCCTTATATTTTATTTATACATTTATACATTTATTTTATTTACCAATCTGAATCCTATGTTTATACTTGAAGTATTGCATTTGGCACACGGGTGCACAAGCCAAAAATGATGCTATCACCGTGGTTACCCCTGCACCTCACAATTTTTGTAACATGTAACAACGCTCATCCTACAAAGGAGCTCTTACAGAGCAGGTATGCCTTTACAGGCATCTATGAGTGAGGGTTTGTGGTTTGTGCCTGGTGCGCAGAAATGAATAAAGTCTTTCTAACACTTTTTTAATGTTTTGCATAATGCATTATACTCACATAAATGATTGTATACAATTCACATTGTTTTTGTTAAGCCAACTCTAGAAAGGTATATTTAGAAAACTATATAATATTTCTAAAGGACTTGCATAAGTATTCTTTTACAATTAAGTAGTGAAGTGTAGTGTTTAAAACAACTTTTCTAAAAAAAGTGCCGTTTGTTTGACTAAAATGCAGTGACAGTGTTTCTAACATTTAAGCCACCCAAAGAGGATGGGTCCCTCCCCTCCTTGGTCTTGGTCTTCCCAAGGTTTTTTTTATTTATTGCATTTAGGGAGTTTTTTCTTTCCACTGTCACCTATGCCTGCTTAATTTGGGACTGGGATTATAAGAACAATATTATAAGAATATAACATTGTAAAGGTGCTTTGAGACAATGTTGCATTATAAAAAGCACTGTCTAAATAACTTGACTTGACTTAACTTGACTTTCAAAGAGTCAGGTGTTCTTTTTGTATATTTTGGTTCCTCGTGTCATAAAAATGATTTTATTTGTATTTTTTATTTTTTAGCTAAAGATAATAAGGTTATTTTCATGATTTTTGCAGATGATTCAGAAAGATGTGTACCTCTTGCATTTACTATTTTCTTACTATATACTTCCGCTTTAGTAAACTATACAAGCCAAACTTTAACTTTATTTTGAGTATTTTATTAGATTAGTAGTACTGTAATAATACTGTAGTGGTATTGTAAAGTAAATAACTTGTGATAATGATATGAGTCTGGTACCTAAAAATCTATAACATTATTGATATTAGATATACTACAATGGAAGTTAAAGAATCAAATTAAAATATTTCAACATGTTTTCTTTCTGGGTGTCTTGGACCAACTCACTTTGAGGTTTGAGTAAGGTATACTACCATTTAAAAGGGTGTATTGCCTCATCTCCACAGATCTCAATCATTTTTCACTCATACTGCCCTACAACCTTTTGAACTAATCCAGTAATGCTGTGAATGCCTGTTGAGCTTTTGTTGGTTCAGACGTTATCTCTTAGCAGTTGGCTTTATGAGTGGTGATTCACCCGTGTTGGAGTGTTTGCCTTCCTCTCACAGCTATAATGTCCCCTCTAAGAGGGAGCTGAATATTCAAGTGCACATCTATTGTCAGACTAATAGCTAGCAGCAGCTGCTGCAGATTTGACTTCTGCAGGAGGATGGAGTGAAGATGTCATTGTGTCTGGGGGCCTTAGCCGCCAGTAGTGCAAGCTTTACTGGCAAGCTTGTGAATGAAACAGTGCCAGACAGTTTGGCAACTGTGACTACCCTCATTCAGCAATGTGTTACCTTGTGAAAACATTAAATCACTCAATAATAAACTTGATGTTGAGTGTGTTTTTATTGGCACAGCCTCCCTGGAATGGAGCAAAGAAAAAAAAAGAAACTGCATCAAAGTTATTTTGAAACCTGTAATGAATAATTATTTAGTTATACGTTAAAGTATATGTATATAACATAAATTAAACTAACTTTTATGATCCATTAACCATTGCTTTTTAAAGTGCCATTTTTTTCTATTTAGTAGATACAATCACCATACACTTCTTTAGACCCTTTTACTAGTACTGGGTAGGTTGTCCATTTGTACTCACACCAGAATCAATTCATCATGATATTATAAATTCTATAAGATGTCAGAAATATTTATTTGCAGTTTCATGTTGCGAACCAACCAAATACCAACAAAATGTCACTGAAAAATTATTAACTCCTTATCATGTTTGAAATGCTGTGTGACATGATGTATTATCATGATAGAAGTACCGGTAGTCCGTTGAAGATGGTTACGTGGTAGCCATGAAGGGAATGCACATGGTCAGCAACTATACATATGGTGTGACATTGATTGTTATTAATGATCCCAAAATGTGCCAAGAAAACATTTACCACACCGCTGCACCATGTCCACCAGCTGGGAGCATTGACACAGTGTAGGCTGGATCCACGGACCTGTGCTGCTGATGCCAAATGCTGATTCAAACATACCTGCCTAGGCTAGTCAAATTTTAGTGAACCTTCAGCCTCAAGGCCCACCTCAAGGTTTGACATGTTGTACATTCTGAGATTATTTTCTTATTAAAGTAACCATGGCATTTCTGTCATCTTGAAGCAGCCTGGTCATTCTTTGAGACCCCTGTCATAATTGATGCACTTTTGTCCTGATCTGAACCCAACAATCATGCTATGTCACATTTTCACACACATGACACAGATCACTTTTTTTCCTTTCTGATGGTTGAGATGAACATGACCTGAAGCTTCTCGTCTGTATTTGCAAGATTTTATGCACTGAACTGTTGCCATATAATTGGCTGATTAGATAATTGTAAGAAAGGTTAAGTGTACCTTGTAAGTCATCAGTAAGTGTATACTGACCCATAGCACACACAATGGTATTGGGTTTATATTACATTCAGGTTGTGTGTCAATTTCAGCAGTGTCAGGTTTAACTTGATTGATGGTGATTTTTCAGGTTGGTCACTGGATCAGTGTGTAATGCCAATACCAAAAACTAATCCCCTTCAGTCTAGTTCCACTGTCTCTTTGTTTAGAGTGAACTTAAATTATTTTCAGCTATCTGACAAGCCTCTAAAAATGTATTATGGCCCCACCCTGATCCACAGGTTATTAGGAAGTACAATATTCAGTGCCCCCACCCCTCCAGCTCCTCCCTAATACCTTTGATGTCAGTGATGGGGTACAGCCATTATATCGTAATGACCCCATCAACTCCACTTTTTTGCCTTAAAGACCACATTGATCTCATAAGTCATCACCCTTTTTTGGCACCTTCTCTTTTGAAATGAACCTGATTTTTATTTTGCCCTGACTTATGTAGTATGTATCACATACTGTGTATAGTCACAAATTGTTGTGACATGCTTATACCACATTTGTCATGTTTTGCAAACTTGCTTGGCAGTACTTAAGGTTTCTCTTTAGTCCTACAGTTATTAAGTATATTGTGGCTGATTCATTAACATGTAGTAGTAGTGATAAACAGTAGTGATTAATTAATTAATTGGCTGTTATTATTATTATTATTATTATTATTGTTGTTGTTGTTATTATTATTAATCACAATAATAATAATAATAATAATAACAATAATCACAATGAATAAGGTAAACGACCGTTAAATTACAATTATTTACAGTTATTGTGCACAGTTTATTTATTTTTATTTAGTAATTGGATAAATTGTGGAGAGAACACTAGCTGAACCGGTACCGGTAGATTGGTCAGTTGGCCAGCAAATTGTATTGGAAATATTATTACTGTTTAGGTAGTTTATTTGCAATACCCCGTTATTCAGCATATATCGCCCCTTGTAATTCCAGGTAAGACGGAGGTTTATTGGTAAAATGTCCAGTGTATAGTGTTTGGTTATTTAGCACCTGTTACAGTGTATTTTAAATGGTTCAGTACGCTATAGTACATCATTCAGTATACAAATCACATAAATTAATTAAATATCTCCTAATATTTGTGAGCAGTGTATATATAACCAACCAACAAAGATCTTCCATACTTGTTTACTGCCAGTGTGGAAAGGATGGTAAGACTATTAATATTAGTTTTACTGTCAGCCATTATGCTGATAACTGAGGTTAATCTAATAAAGCATATTTTGAATGCAAAGTAAAAAAGAAGCTCCAATTAAAAATATTCACCCCCAAAACAATGATCAGAAATGCTTACTATTATGAGGTCAGGATTAATAAGTTTGCAAAATTGATTGATTACAATTCTTGCAACAAATTCAGTGTCCTGATTACATGGGCGGAAGGAGGGTGTGGATTTTGTCACCTCTCTTGAAGACTTTAACTCACTATAAGGCTGGGAAATTTCAATCTCCGTGGTAACACGGCTGAAGTGTTTAATCCTCAGCGTTTCCTGTCTGTCCTCCCCTCTTTCTCCACTTTCCTTCCCCCTTTTTGCCCCTCTCTCTCTCGCTCTCTCTTTCTTGTCTTCCCATGTCCATTAGACTTGGCAGAGTAATCGAGCAGCACCAATTGCTCCCGCAGAGAGATCATTAAGTAAATTATTTTAAGATCAAACAGCCAGCAGTCACAATGAAGCTTTAGTGTGATGGTAAAAGCTTCAGAAGTCCCCTGTCCTGCCCATCTCCACCTCCTCCCTCCTCTCGAATGAAAGCTCCATGGGGAACTCACCACACCTCTCAGGTGGATGCCCCCTCCATGGTCCCATTAGTAGCGTTTTAGCTGCAGGCAAAGGTAGGGCCTGCTAATTGGCCACGGGAACAAAACTAGGCCACTGGCAGGAGGTGACTTGCAAGCAGCAAAAGAGGGCAAATTATGTCAACCCCAAGGCTACTGATAAGTCCAGTATAAGGCTTGGAAGTTGACATCACGGCCATTGTGCGTTCTGTGGTTAATTCACAATTTTCCAGTTTATTAATATGCTGATGTCAGATACTGAGTATGTGATCTCTGAGATAAGCTTATGGTTTTAGCTGAAATCATATGAATTGCAAAATAATGGATACTGTAACAAATCTTTAATAATAATGGGATGGAATCAATGAAGGCGCATCACCACAGAGTGCAATTTTGTAAGTTTAATCACACAAGGTTCATGCATAATTTATGAGCAAATGGTAAGCTAAGTAAAAATTTGCAAACAGCTGTATATCAATAGATACTTGCAAAAAATAAGTAACTTCACTGAAGGCTATAACACAAAAGGATAAAGGATACAGCAATACAGATAAGTACTTTAACAACAGTAAATTATTTAAGTAGCACACACTTGTGTATTGTTTGATGTTTATGATTGCTTTATTTGTTTAAAACAAGCATCTACAATGAGAATATAAAAATAAACTAAGAACTGTACTGCAGAACCAATATGTGCAGACAGTGGTATCAGTCTATTAGTAAAAGTAATTTAATTACTCTAACAAAAGCAATCAAGAAATTAATGTGATCCTGAAACCAGGGTGTGGCATTGCATTCTCAGTGCATGTAGGCAGAGAATCAGTGGTTTTCTCTGGATGTCACATCACATGAAATATAATACATTTCTAACTTTATAATGAACTATATGAGTCTCATAGGCTGTTGATTAAAAACTGAAAACAACAATAATCTTAAAATTGTAGTTTAACAGAAAGTTAAACAGAGGCAAAGTACTCAGGAACAATAACATTTTTCCATCCTTGGTTCTAGGATGTGCACATTAGTCTTAGGAACCACTAAAACAGATGCTTTTGGCCAGAGCCTGTTATATTATCTTTTGAACTGAAATGTGTTTCTTATGTTTTTTCTTGACATGTTAATGGCCAATAATGTCAATGTAACTGCACATATGAAGATTATACATCAAATGAAAAAAGAAACTAGAAATGCATGCATTATATGACCGCTATATGACTAATAAGAGCAGATCATTACGTGTCATATTAGAACAGACATAACCACTACACTCCATAAAAGAGCACATATGGTCACTACATGACAAATAAGAGCATATATGAAAAACTAAATGACAACTACATGCCATATAACATAACATGACCACTGCATGCTATATAAGGGTAGCTATGACAGCTAAATGCCATATAAGGGAATATATGACCACTGCATACTATATAAGGGTAAATATAACCACTACATACTATATAAGGGTAGATATAAACACTACATACTATATAAGGGTAGATATAACCACTACATGCCATATAAGGGTAGATATAACCACTACATACTATATAAGGGTAGATATAACCACTACATGCCATATATGGGTAGATATAACCACTACATACAATATAAGGGTAGATATAACCACTACATGCCATATAAGGGTATATATAACCACTACATATCATATAAGGGTAGATATAACCACTACATACCATATAAGGGTAGATATTACCACTACATACCATATAAGGGTAGATATAACCACTACATTTCATATAAGGGTAGATATAACCACTGCATATTATATAAGGGTAGATATAACCACTACATATCATATAAGGGTAGATATAACCACTACATATCATATAAGGGTAAAAATAACCACTGCATACCATATAAGGTTAGATATTACCACTACATGAAATATAAGGGTAGATACAACCACTACATACCATATAAGGGTAGATATAACCACTACATACCATATAAGGTTAGATATAACCACTTCATACCATATAAGGTTAGATATGACCACTACATGTCATTTAATGGTAGACTTAACCAAGTTCTGTTTACATATACTCATCTTCAGTATACAAAGAGTGACCATTATTTTATTTTGAGTAATCTAAATGTTTCATATATAATTGAATAATTACAATGGCTTGTTTTATAATCATTTATATATTAAATGCTGAAATAAGTAAAAGAATAATAAAATGACAACTGTATCTTTCCACATTTCTCGACTTTTGGCCATGCAGCATGGAAGTGGTTTCGAACGGAGTAAGAAAAAAGTTGGAATAGTGTTGTCATCAATCACATGACTTTAATTTCTGATGGCCTCCCATTGAGAGTTTCAAAAGTGCATGTAATTCAGTTGAAAGCCCCCTGATCTCGGGCATCTTCCCTGCCTGTTTGTCAATGTGCTATAATCTCATGCTCAGTGTGACTCTAAGCACTGCTCAAATTAGAGTATTCACTGAGTGTCATGTTAGCAAACAGCTCTGTTTGTCATGGAGGGGATTACATTTTCTTTTTGTTGATTTATTAGATAGACTTGTTCCTCTAACCCCTCATTTATTGTAACATCCATGTAAAATATCTGTTTGTTAAAAATACTCTAAAAAACATGTGCTTGACCATATCATTCTGTATAACTCAGCCCTTTTACTCCTACAAAAAATAATAAAAATAAAATAACAGGACAGAATTTGCATAGAATTAGGGAACACGGTAATAGTAACCATAAAATACTTTAAAGAAAAAAAAAGGGGGGGGGGGTATGAAGGCATATATAGGATATGGAGTGACACTACAATGCCTAAAAATATTTAATGGTAAAGTGTATTGTTAGAGCCCAACTAACAAATAATATTTTTTTAGTGATCTAGCTAATGTCTAATGTTTTAGTTAGGGGGCATTTTTATGGTTAGTTTTGTAAAAAAAATTACCACTGATTTACATTTAGTTTTAGTTTTTAGTTTGTATCAGTGTATCAAATTCCACTTTTTGTTGTACACTGTTTTAAGCCACATAAAACATGGATTTTCTTTGTATTGTATGTATTTTAAGACTAATGTAGCATATAGAATGTTGTTTAAAATGGCTTGTTAATAGGAATGTCAGTTTTTGAAACAGTGATTTCATTGTTGATTTTAAGTGTAGTTTGTTACATTTTGGACAATTACCCACAGTGATCTTGTTCTTTAAATCACTGGTTGCACTTCACAAAGAATATTCTGACATAAGTTTTGATCTTAAAAAGTTTCTTAAATACACTGCTCACAAAAATTAGGGGATATTTAAAAATTAATACGAAGAGGATCCCACAAGAACTGCTGGACAATCTGATCCTGTCCATACCCCATCACTGTCAGTGAGTTCTGGCAGTCTTGGCTGACCATACACTCTACTGAACAGTCATTGTGTGATACTCTTGTCCAGTTTAACATTCTTCTGTTCACCCCCATGAATATGTCACTTAATACTCAATCACAATAATTGAGTTAACATCTCATTTGCGTAATCAAACAACTTTCTCAGACTTTTCATTTGCTTCTCTGAAATAAAATCAAATGCTTCTTTTTTAATCGCTTCATATTCATTTTGAAATATCCCCTCATTTGTGTGAGCAGTGTCATTTGTAGAGACTTTGCTTTGGTGCAGTTATGAGTCAATGGTCAAGAAAATAAATAGTGATTCAATAAAATATGTAGGTAGGTATTGCAGGAACTCGTCATAAATAGGTCTAGTTGTGAAAAATGAAAAAAAAAAAAAACAATGAAAGCAAATATAGAATATAGAGTGACACAACAATGCCAAAAATTAATTAATAAAATGTAATGCTAGAGACCAACTAACAAATAATATTTTTCAGTGATCTAGGTAGTTCTTAGTAATGTTTTAAGATATATGCTTTAAATTTGTAATTGCATCACTCTGCAGAAGTTTTATTCTTTGCTTCATAATTAAAATGTTGTTTTCCAGGTGATTATATTGTTTACACATGTATAATGTATACATAATGTCCTGGAAACAGCATATGGTAAATAGCATTTAGCTCATTTAGCTGGTGTTGGCTTCATTTAGCCACAGTAAAGAACCAGGAAGACACTACTGTAATTACGTTAATCTCTGTCTTTTTTCAGCTTATTACTGAAATTGTTACACTGATTTGATATTTACAGTATTTTTGTACACTGACCAGGCATACAATTTTGACCACCCCTTGTTTATACAGTCATCGCCCATTTTATCAGTTCTACTTACCACACTGAAAATAAACCCAATTCTTTGACTCAACAATCCATACTTAAGGAAAACAATAGTGTCTACTGTCTATTGTGTCTATTGTTGATGCTTTTTGAGATTTATCTTTATTTTTGCTTAATACTTTGTAGAACCACCTTTGGCAGCAACTACAGCCTCAAGTCTTTTTGAATATGATGCCACAAGCT
>JAUZSU010008283.1:0-11266 GCA_034780255.1 Parotocinclus maculicauda
AGTACACATATATATATATATATCTATATATATATATATATGATATTGTCACCATATTGATCCACCTTGTAAAGTCAGTGATAGTAGCATTGCTGTTGTTGCTGTTGTGTTAATAATCCACTAATCCTTTATCAGTGCTCCCAGGATGCTGGTGGCTAGACATTTTTGGATGGTGGCCTATTTCCAGTCCAGTAGTGCCACTAAGGTGTTTAAAAACTCCAGCAGCACTTCTATTATAAAGTGTTAGTACGGTATTAATATTATTGGAAGTAAGCACTTAGGCATGCAACTGAGGCAGTGCTTTCTGACTGGAAATGGACTGGAGCTGACCAGTCACGTTGCTGGTACAAAATATTCTGCAAGAATAGTAACCTTGCACCACTTAAAGTTCAGCTCTTAGAAAAGCTTTTATTATAGAGTTCCTACAAGCATATAGAAGCTATAATAAGGCAGCAGGATGAACAGACTGTAATATCAGTCTCTTCTTGGCCTGAGGAGGATTTACTTTCAGCTATTATCTTTAAATAACAGGTCATTGTGTTGCTATGCTCAGTGCACAAAAGGACAAGCAATTTTGGCCAGCATATCAGTCTGTAAAAACAATGTAGTCACATTCTGATGTAGATATACTAAACAAACGTTCATATGCAGTAAAAAGAGATTTATCTGGCTGCTGTTTTTTTTGCCAAAGCAGGCTGAAGTAAATTCAGTGTCTTCATGTGTAATAAGATAACTAAATTTAACTATTGTGATTTTTTGAACACACAATGTACAGTAAAATCCATCTGAGTGAGTATGAGGGAGAGTAATAGCCTATGCCAAAGTGTGCTCTTGAGTAATATTATATTAGGCAGTCAAAGACGAAAAACTCACCACCATGTTGGCCCTAGGGGATCATGTACAGTGAGGGTGGACATATTATCTGCCCTTTTATTCAGTATTATACACAATTGCCTTTGAGAGGTGACCAATTAGAACACAGAGGGGATGTAGTTATAATAACAAAACAAAAACAAAAAAGCTAATTCCTTTGAATGCAAGCAACAACACATGCTTGCTGTTAAGGCTGCACTTATCTATTTAATTAGCAGGTTTCTTGTCCTTTCAAGGAATAGCAGAGCTGCTCACTTTCTAAGCATCCTTTTATTTTGAGAAAACAAACACTAAGATATGGAGTATTAAAAGGAGCCTACGGTGTTACTAATTACCCAAACTGAGCTAATTAATAAAAAATAAATAATCTGCAGTATACGGTAAGGACATTCCTTCATTTTCTTATCTGTTTACGGTGCTGGTCAGGGTCACAAGGCAGGAACAATCTGACACAGGGCACCAATCCATCTGCACACACACTTACACACAAATGGCACTTTAGAAACACCAATTAATCTAAAGCATGTCTTTGGACTGTGGAAGGAATTTTGTGTACCCAAAGTCAATCCATGCAAACTTCACAATTCGAACCTGGGATGCTGGAACTGTAGGTTGACTGAGCTAACCACTGTGCCAACCAGGTAAGGACATGAAACTACTAAATAATAATTATTATTCACCAGTTACACTGAGATATAAAGCTAAAGATCCACTGACAGTAAAGAACTCCTTAATATTAGTGTAAGTCGCTGTAATATTAGTGTTTTTAATGCACTTGTCTGAGTTTTTCTTTAACACAAGAACAAATTGAAATGTCAGTCATTTGAATTCAATTTAAAGGAGTACAAATCAGCAGATAGAACAATGAAACTTTTAATGTAGAGCAAAACCAGAGCAGCAATTATTAGAATCTAAGGTGTGTTCAAAACGTATAGCATAAGATAGTGTTCTATATAAAATAGGTTATAAGTAATTTAGACCACAATGACATGAGGCAAAAAGGGCAACCATAAAAGAAGTCATCAAATCTGGGATGCTTTACCAGCCTGTATCCCATTTGATGATATTTGGAAGCTGGTGAAAGAAATAAGCCCCACAAACTAACTGTTAAATTTTATCTGAAATAGGATATGATTGTTATTATCGAGGTAAGTGTCTCAACTGAAAAACAGAAATAGTCTAATCACGACCAAGCGCATCTATATTGTAGATTTTGCTTTATATATTTACAAATTGAAATACTGTGGAAAGCACAGTAAACAATTTGTATTCTGAATGCTGAGGTCAGACAGCAGCTAAGCCCCAGAGCTTTGTATTAGCGCTTTAATTACCATATTACATTATGACAACATGCTTCTGAAATTTGAATTAGAGTTTAGTTGGTGCATTGCGTGACCAGGTACAATCTATCAGATAAGAGCAGTCGTGCATTCAAAGCGGGTGTGTGTGGAGGAAGGCTCTTGACAGCCTGAAGCGAATGTTTTCACTCTAATCTGATTTTTTGTCGATGCCTGGATGTGCCAACGGCTTTAAAGCCTGCAGCAAGATCTCTTTATTCAGGTTATAATAAACCCAGCCCTCTCTAATGGTACTCCCACGCCTCTGTACGGATTTGGAAAATGCCGGCTCATAGACACAGTGCGAATAAAACGGTCCCGCAGTAATGTTTGAGTTATATGCCAGTAGAGATAATGTTTGTTTACCCTGGTAGTAATAAAAGCTTCTCAAAAGCAAATAACACATAATAGCATGAAAGACTATGTGAATGTTATCAAGCATATGGTTCCAAATCCTAAAAGCATATAAATACCTGCACAGTGCTCATAGCAACAGGTGGAGTGATACTAGAGGTGTTATTATTTAAATTTATCCTGTCCCATAAAAGATGTGGTGAAATTTAACTATGAAATAAAAGGAGTCAGTGGTGTAGAGGAAATTGAAACATGTGTGATGACGTTAAAAATATGCCCTGTATTTGTGTTGCTGGGATGTGACTTCATGCAGTGGCACTTCTAGTCCTGATTATAACCACAGTGCAGCTTCCATAAACAGTTTTATTTTTCCTTATGTTTACTATGCTAATTTAGTCCTACAGTTTTCTGATCTGAGCAGTTCTTTATTCCTTTTTCTGCCAGATGCAGATCCCCTCTTTGTATTCGTTCATTCATTTGTCATTCCTGCTTAGTCCAGTTCATAGTCAGAAGGAGTCTGTTCCTAACTGGCAGCACAGGATAACTGGCACGATCCAAACCTAGACAATATGCCAGAGCACAAGTATGTCTTTCTATAACTGTGAGGACTTTCCATTACCATAATATTAATTTATCTAATTATTGCTACGTCTACAACTATCGCTAATTTTAACCATGGTAACCTAATGCTAGCTTTATACCAAACAACTTTAAAGCAATTTCATCATGTCAACAAATGTCTAGCGTTGGAATAAAATTATGAAATTATGTAACCGTTTATAATATTAAGTTATTGTTGTATTGTTGATGTTCCGACATAATTAGTAGTGTTTAAAATCATAATAATATCTTAATTATCATACGTCTTGTCATAAAATGATGGTGATTGGTGATGTCTTTGAACACTGACTGAGAAGCAGAAAAGTGGGTACAGGAATAGAGAAATTGTGAAATTCATAGGCATTGAAATGACATAAAATTCCAATACTGCATAAAAAAATAATGAAAATTTTGATTATTTGATTATTTGCTACCAAGATACCATTACAGTACTTAAGAAGCCACATTGTTTATTTTAAAGAATGTGTGGCTGAATATGCGTTGTTTTTATTTGTTGTTTGATAATTTTTAGGTGTTTGAAGATTTCAAACATCTAAATTTAACAATAAATGTAACTTTATGATTCTCACTGTAATAAGTTCAGTATCTTGAACACAGGTACCACTACATATGTACTGCACTTTAAATTAAACATTTTGGACTAATTGTTTCTGTTTTGCGGTGTTATTTGTTTATACAAAAAAGTGGAATAATACAAAGGTGCAGCAAAAAAAGAAAGGCAGACTTGAAGACAAAATATATTCTAACGAAAAAAAAAACAGCAAAGAATTCGCAACAAGAACCAGCAGTGTGACAAAAAATACAGGTCACAGGTGGCCACCGTGGAATGAGGACAAAAGCTGGGAACGTCTGATAATTAATCATACTGATACACACTATATGGTTTTCCTTCCATGGATAATGTAATATTGATAAACTCAGAGGAATCTAGTTGCAGTCTTGCAATTAATGACCATGCAATATCATCAGTCTTTGCAAATCATGGCCTGAAACTAGTCCGTGACTAAAAACTTTAAACTCCAAAAAGTCTTTTAGTGGTTTTCATAAGAAAAGTTGTGGTTAGAACAAAAATGTGAATAACAATAAAAAAAATAATAAAATAATAATAATAATAATAATGTTCATTTTGAGGGGCAGTGAAGTGGATTGGTGGGTAGCACCATCGCCTTACAGAAAGACGGTCCTATCTGTGTGGAATCTCCATCTCCACTCCATGTCCATGCGGGCTTACTATATTCCATAGTGTGCAAGTGTGTGCCCTATGATGGATTGGTGCCCTGTCTATGATTTCATTACGTAATACTTTCCTTTTCAGGACCAGTAAAATGTCTCCACAGGGTACAAAATCTTAAATCTAACTCTCCTTTGGACACAATAGTCCTACATATATCATATAATATATAAACCTCTAATCATATATAAACCTAACCCACATGCATGCTCTCACTGGAATACTTTGGAGACACCATTTGAAGTAACTGATGTCTTTGGGATATGGGAGAAAACCAGAGTAACTAAATAAATCCCCACAGACATGTGTATGCAAGTACCTCAGTGTGTTGATCGGCAAACAGGAGTCGATAAGTCTGTAAGGTGTCAACAGTGTATTTAGAGTTCTGAGCTCCTCGAAAAAAAGCTGTTCCAGGAGTAGATAGCTGGTTTGGGGTCAGGTGTTTTAATATCTGCCAAATGGCAGGACGGTGTAGAATCTGTTAGATAAGTAGCTTTGAGAATACTAGTAGCCTTGCAGATGCTGCACTTGTTGTAAATTGTGTCTGTGGTGAATAGCGAGATCCTAATCATCTCAGATTCTGTTTTAATGGCTTGCAGTCTGAGGTGGTGCAGTTCCCATACCAGACAGTAAGGATGCTCAGACCGGTCTCTATGGGATGAATATGTTGAATACTGAGCAGAATTTTATGAATAGCATCCTCACCTTGTTGTTCTGTTAGTCCAGATGTGTCAGTGATTGGCGGATGGCAAGGGATGCAGGGTCTTTTTAGACTATTTTGTGTTACATCTAGTGTGGTTGGAATGACTACTATTTATATCTATTCATTTGAAGCAATTCATAATGCCTGGGTGAGTATTCTGGGCCAGTAGTCACGTGATGGTTGTGGTTCTAAAAAGGTAACTTTTAGGCATCTGGAGATTTCTCAAGCACCTGAAAAATAATAATATAATCTTAATTATAGCAGACAGACAGGCTTGAATAATTTCACTTAAAGATCAAGCTCACGCAACTCTGGCCAGCTACATCATCAGGTTGGTGATGATCTTGATGGAAGTCACATATAAGCACTTTCTTATATCGTCGGGCCATGTTGCTATGTATATTCCTGACCCTGCTTTGGTATAGATTGGTATAGCTTTTTATATAGATAAGACTTTATTGATTTCCCACAGAAACATGTGGTATGAGTTCTTCATGAAGATCTGAATAAACATTTTCACTAGTACCATCAGCCTATGGCCCCTTCTATGCAGAAAGGTACTGTGGGTTTATATTCTGCAGGTATTTGAAAAAAAATAAAAAAAATAACTAGTTTAGACTTGTTATATCCAACATCATTATATTCAATTGCTCTTTCAAAATGTACAGAACCAATTTTATCAGTAAAATTCTTAATGTCAAGCTTGGGGTGGTTTTTGCAGTCATCTTTTATGACTTTTACTTTGAATGGACCCCAACGTAATCGCTTTGGCTTTTTACATTTTATGACTAAGATAAGGTTTGCTTTATCACAACCTTGCTAAAGGCACAAGTACAGTATTAAAATACAGGCAAAATTGTCTCTTTACTGCAGCATCATGTTCAAATAGTCCGTATATGATAAAAGCACTAGTGCAGTGGAGACTGTTCATTACCAGACAGCGCTCTATCTGAACATCAGAGCTATACTGCCTTTGGCTCTCAGCGCTAATCTGGACAGGTCCAACATAAAAATGACACCTCCTTCAGATTTATAGAGAACAAGCAACCATGTCTGTCATGTATTTATTAAATTTGGAAAAAATGAACTCCTGGAGATGCACTATCAATTTCTCGGTGTTATGATAGAAAATTGTGGAAGAGCTCACCCCCACAAAAACAAACAGAACATATATTGTTGGAGAAAGGAGCATTGTTATGTTTACCCTGAGCCAGACGTCTTGGTGTGAGAGGAATACAATATTTATGTTCTGACGTAGGGCTCAGGTTATAAAAGCAGTGATATAAAGTGACAACTGAAGAAGTAGAAAATATTAATATAAAGTTTATAATATTTCAATATAACCATATGATACATCTATGTTGGCAGCTCCGGGGTCATCAGACAGCACTGGCATATTAACTCATCATGCAGCTGTTTCACAAGGTTTTTTTTTTAGCAGTGTGTAACAGTCATGCTTGACTTATTTATATTTTTATTTATTATTCATGCAATAATAAATTTGTAAAAAAAAGGACACCAGGGAGCTTTATTGATAAATGATTAATTGGTGCTTTATGTTTCCCTTATAACAGTTAGAATGTATTGCATTGTATGTACTGCAGAACTTCTCTGCTAGGCTGCATACAGTGCTGTGAAAGTTTTGTCTCTTGTCTATTGACATGGAATATGGATGTGAATTTGATTAATTCTCAAACCAGCAGTGTCAGCAGTGTCCATATACAGCAAAGGCATTACTGGAGCGCTTACCACGAGGTCTTCATACTCAAACCCCAGCATTGTCGGATCCCAAACAGAACCTGGATTTTCAATCCATAGCAGTCCAGTTTACCTTTTTCATGACATTACTGCAAATAAAAGTGGCTGGCTATCATTGGTATGACATGGACTGGGCACCGTGACAACAAATTTCCTTCCACTCAGCATCTGGAAATGGTCCAAGCAGAGACAGGGTGTGAAGGGAAGGTGCCACCTGCATCTGGATGTTGGACAACAAAGCTGTGGCAGCGTTTCGTGTTTGTCGGCAAATCAAATTGTACTATTGACTGGTGGTCTTTCTGGGCCATCTGGAGCCTCTGGAGTTCACTTTGTGTGTGTGCCCTCATGGAACCACTCATCCCAAAAATATGTAGTGTGTAGCTGCTGGTATTGCAGTTATTCAAATACTTTTACCTTGCAAACAATATGGAATTTGAATATGAATATTGGAATTAAAACCAATTATACATTTTGGTAACATTGGTTTGACTGAGCTCCCTTATTCTACTGTATGTTTAAGACTTTTCAAATCTAATGATGATTTACTTCATGTTTATGCCAAAACCTAGAAAATTCACAAGCTTAAGCTTGTATCTACTGCAGCACATCTCAGCTAGGCTACATACAGTGCTGTGACAGTTTTGGCTCTTGTCTATTGACATGGAACATGGAGGTGAATTTCATTTTATTGTGCATGTTTGTGTCTCAAGAGACGTTTCTAACTGGGTAACAAAGGTGCTACCAAAAGTACTATAGATTTAAATGTGTAGTATTTAGGGCTAAAACTTCTAGTAATACCTAGAATGACCTCTAGATTCCACCCAATATATGGGCGTACTTTACCTATGTACAATGGGCATGTTGTGATATCATCTAAGCATCATGAATATGGTCTCAGTATGAATTTGCACTGTAAAGAATCTGCAAAGAGTCACTGAAATATACATACATTTGTGGCAAATAAGAAACAAAGAAAAGCTTATTAAAGCCGTATTTAGCTGATCACAATGTGAGCAGATAACTTGATTTGAAGAAGATCCTTGAGATCAACACAATCCAAACTTGCAATGACAAAATTGGAGGTAAAACAACAAATACAAAAAAAAGGAAACTGAAGCAAAGGAAACTGGAGCAAAACCATCTGGACTTTATGAGCACCAGAAGTACTTGAAAAATGGCCTGGAACTTTATGTAACACCAGCAGTGATAGCAAACTGAGCTTTAGTTGTTCCAATGAACCAAAACAACTTTGTAACCAACAGACCTGAACTTAAAGGAGATAAGTCGAGAGGTTTAGCATTGGGATCCAGTTATCTACCTACTAAGCCACTCTGGTCCGTACCCTGCCTATGGTAACGTGGGGTCTGATGGATTCGCTGTGCTGTTTTTACCATTGTATAGTCCAGATGGATGTGCCATACTATTTCTGGTCTTGGAGTATTCACCTCTTCTTTTAGTAGGGGTTGGTTAAGGAGTCTCTTTAGGGTGGGGACTGGGACTCTGGTTGTAATGTGACAAGACCAGGGGTGTCCCCACATCACGGCCATCTTTGTCGAATTCTGATCTACACCACATTGCTAAATACACTCAAACTAGGATTTGTTATTCAATAATCCTCTTTTCTGCTAATCTACTGTACAATACAATCTACTGTATGTGAGTTTTAGCACATCTTGGACTTTTCAGCCTATTTCCACTACCGAAAAAAGTGGGTTCTGTCAACGTGAAGTTTGGGTTGTGTTGAGTTGGCAAGAAGTGTCTTTCCCATTCTGGTCCTGCCTTGTGTGTTTCTGTACTGCCTTACCAAGATGTCTTCCAATTTTTAGGAAGCAATGGGATGCACCTAACTAGTTTTTATCCAAAACTAAAATTAAACTACACGTCTTCTGCTATGGATTGTGTTTTTGGAGCTTGATTTAAATGCAGAGCACATATCCCATGTGCAATCTTTAGTTTGTGTGAAGACAGACATGGTGTTATAGCCAGTGGACCATGAGGGGAAGGAGTAAAGGTCAAAAAATAAAAAACTGATTCAGAGAGGAAACAAATAAACATGTTTTGTTTTGCCATAATGTGCTTATTGATTGTATTTGAGCCATTTAATCAAATTATCAATCTGCTCATAAGTATTGCCATTTAATATAAAATGATTAACAAAACAGCCAAGTAAAATTACATGTGGCATTATGGAGTTTAAGGGGTTATACAAGTTTATAATAAGTGATATTATTTTAATCTATTACATTTGTGATAATACATTTCAGGGACACACAGTTAATCAGCCAGTCTGGTGTTTAACAAGCCAGGTTTTTACAACTTTTAACTACATGCAGAAAGATGTTGGGAATTGACTTGCCCCTGGTTATGTTTTTCACTAAAATGACAAACTCTATTGAAGCATACTGTGGCTATAATAGCAGGTTTAGTTACATTAAAATTAAAGCTTAAATGCAAAGCAAAGGAAGTGAAATTCAGTCAAGAAACAGTCTAGAATCTGTTTTGCTATTTTATATATTTATATATATATATATATATATATTTTTTTTTTTTTTAAGGTCAGACCTTTGACACTGACATTTCAAAACATTATCCTTAGTCTTTTTTTAACCATTGTTTATTAAAATACCTTAATAACCGTTTATGGTTATTGTCTTGATTCATGTCATATGTTCCCTTAATATTCAGTTCAATGACAGTTTCCTTTAGAATTTAATGATATAATTTATCATTTCAGTAATAATGGCAAGTTGTCCTGGACCCCTGTGCAGCCAAACAGGCCCAGACAATGATACTACCAGCACCTTGTTTCAGAGATGGAATAAAAAAATCTCCCTTTTGTTGTTCAGAAATCTAATAATGGTGGACTCATGAACATTATTCTTAGCCAATGTGGAAGAGGCCTTTAGTTGACTTAATTTATCTGTTATTATTTACTGAGTATTACTATAACTACAAACGTAATTCTTACATTTAACACCCAAGGAGGATGGGTCCATTTTTGAGACTTGGTCCTCCCAATGTTTCTTCCTTACAGAGTAGAGTTTTGACTTGACTTGCTTCGATGTTATCCTCTGTTGGTAATTTGTACCAGTTCTGTCTGACTGTTTTACTGATTAAGTGCAAACTCTTTAGAGGCGGTTTTGTAACATTTTTCAGTCTGATAAGATTCAACAACTCCTTAGACCACATGTGCTTAACTACAATAGGGTGCCCATTTACACCTGATTTTAATCGCTTCAATTAAAAAAAACATCTGACTAATTTCATCCTTAAATTAACAGCTAATCCTAGAGGTTCACATACTTTTGGTAATCACTGGTATGTAATAGATCATTTGCTTTATTTAATTAATGACAAAGTATAATAGCTGCTTCTTGTTTCACTGGATTCTCTATCTACCTTTTGGTCTGAAAATCTAATATTATTTTAAGTCATTATATGCACAGGGTTCACAAATTTTCAAGTATGTGGAGGTTTTCATAAAAGATTAAGAGTTGAAAACGGGATTGGGAGTTGACTATATTAAAGGTTTTTATTCGAAAGTTTGAGAGGTTATATTTTTTGCCATGTTTCTGATCCATAATGCAACCATTTAAAATCCAGAGAAATTCCTCATTACATTAGAACCCATCATTTATCAATAAACATGATTAAATTAAGTAAGAAAAAGCTTTCCTGATTAACATTTTCAATTCTGTTGTTGAAAACAAATCTATGCCTGCAAAAAAGGTTAAAAAACTGGACCGTTTAATTTTTTTCCTTAATAAAAATGATTAGGTTATACCTTCAAAATTAATTATTTAGTGTGAAGTTTCAGATTAATTTCCTACATCCTTTACTGATACCTTATGCAAAAGCTTTGTCCTATTTTACTATGGCTTTTAGCTCATTTACACATCACTCCAAAACGCATTATTGCCATAATATTGTGGCTCATTGGACTTAATGGGAAGCCCTGGTAATTAAGGAGATACAAATTAAATCTTAGTGAATTAGTGAAGTCATTATGTCTGGTGCACACATTAGCTCTGGGCAAATGGCATCGGTGGCTCATGTCACCAGGCTCTGCTATTATGTAACCAGCAGTTCGGGGAGCTTCTCATTTCTGGAGAGAATCTATTTGCACAATGCAGTTAAGCAATGGAATACAAATAACTCATGATTACTAATGCATTGCAGGTGTTTACCCTTAATAGTTATAGTGAAAGTTTGATGGATTTACATCTACAATATACAGTCGATTCCGGTTAATCAAACCACATCGGGACGCGATCGTTTTGGTCCTAATATCCTGCTGGTCTGATTAAACGAGCATGCCCTATGTTACAAGACAGGACGTGCTATGTAACATATTAAATGTTTATTAAACCTTTATTGTGCGATTTACAC
>JAUZSU010008294.1:0-11266 GCA_034780255.1 Parotocinclus maculicauda
ATGTTGACACTTCCAAGTTGGACTTGTCACCTGTTGTGATTTGTAGTGGTGTCACTATGTGCCATACTCAGCTCACTTTAACATGATAGCCATTGTGTCTACTGCATTTTGTGAAAAACCATGTTGTCCAGTGCAGGGAGATCAGTAGCTTAGCACTGTCCAACTGAGAAATCTTGTATTGAACAATGCTGAGGAGATAATATTCAAAGTTAGATCATTGGCTATAAACGTAGATGGGAACATTAAGATATTATGAACACTCTTGTTACAACCAGTTTATATGTATTTAAGGTCAGCACATAGCATGAAGCTACGTTTACATTTCAGTTTTTATATTTGTTTTTGGAGTGGTGGTGTTTTATAGGGTGGCTACTGATAAGTAAATACCTTTTTGGTTGGCAAGCCTGCTTCTGCTAATGCTCCTTCACCATCTGGCTATGGGGGAAGGCTACCTTTCTGGGGGAGTCTATGGGGGAGGCTACATCGCATTTAGCCAGTATCAAGCTAAATTCTTATACCCCAATGGCCTACACTGCAGAATTGATCTATTTTTAGAGTGTGGTATAGGTATTTTGATGGGAATGACTCGGTAGCTGTAATATTTTAAAAAGTTTATTCAGCTTAGCTTCTGCATGTCATGACCAAGATTTTATCAACATCTTAGGATTGTAACTTGCACATCTGTGCGTTTGTATATTTGTTTGTACTTTTCAGTGTAACTCACACTTTTACACAAATTATAAGTCGTTAAGTTCTGCTATAGTTTCTCATTGGAATTTAGGATGGCAGTTAATCCAGTTACTTTGTGATTAATACAATAATTGATAACAAGAAGAACCAGTGGAACATGACATCATGTTGTGTTTGGTGACAGAGCCCAAGGTGTGCCATCCTTCATCATCTGTTCTCTGAACTCTGCTCTGTGCTATGTTTCAGCATCTGTATCTGTCCAAGAACTTTTTGTGCATATTCCATCCACCTTTCTATCAGCACAACTGTTTGGACGTTACATTTGTTACACATTGGTTTATGCCTAAGGTCTCACCTATTTGCTGTCTGTTAAATACATTCTCATATATTGGCATGAGTAAATGGCAACATTTGGTAAATACCTCAGAAAGTATCAGATTGCATTGCACAGTTCCCATCTATAGTCCGTTTTAAGCTGCCAAATAAGGGAATGACAAGCATTCTAAACGCGGAAGTAAACTACACATGGATACATCTTACTACAAGTTTGTACAGGAAATCTTATTCAGCTATGTAAAGCTGGAAAGGGGCCTGGCCAGCACTGGAATGTAGAGTTGCATGTGCCGACTGCTCTTAATTCAGGCTCACATTGCAGTGGGAAAAGACAACACTGCCCTATATACAGGCTGCTTCAATTATCACACTATAAACAACTGCCTTATCTGTGTACTCTGTTGGGTTTGACCTATACCAGGGGTTTAAGTTATTGATTTCTTCTGGTTTTACAAAAGTATAAGCAGTGTTGTTCTTTTCAAGTCATTTTTCAAAAACAGAGAAGGCAAACATCAGTCAAACTTGAATTAGTTCACTGACTGATCTTTGTTTGAAACCAGGAAGTTTAATTGACACAGATATGTGATTTTAAAGTATTTTACATTATTATCAGGCAGTGAAAACATATAAAGTAGTTTATGTTGTCCTGACCATGTCATATTTATTTCCTTAAAGTCATCCGTTTAAGACCATTCATGCACTTTGGCAGTGTTGAGGCCTCACCCTCTAGCGATTGTAACAGCAACCACCATAAAAGGAAATCTTTAAATGTGTCACATGGTAACAATGTCAGGAATTCAAGGCCTGTGTCACATGGGACCTTCTCAAGGAAATCAGATTGAAACGGTTGACTTAAATGAATGAAGTTGTGCTTGCTATGCAATGTTAGAGAATTTTAATTCGTGAAGATTTTTATATCTATTGTGCAGCCTTAAGTAGGTTTATATGACTTTTTGAATAACCTCTTTTAATAGTTCTGATCATTTTGTCAACTGTGGGGAGATTACTTGTATTTTGATGTTTTCATTCTGCTGGTTTAGTTGTATAGATACTGGTGCTCCTACTCAATTTGAGTGTCATCTTGGGTGTTGGTGATTTACATCACAGTGTATAAAGAGGAAGTGTCCTCAAATGACAGTTTTTAACCTTATATAGTCAGGAAGATGACTTGTGTAGCTCAACTTGTATGGCTGTCCTTGTTTGTATGTTCTACCCTGTCCACATCCCAGAATTAATACAATCACTATCAGCAGACACTTTCCGTTTGTGTTTTTTGAGGGGTTTTTTTTAAACTCCTCCCAAACATATACATGTAACACCATTCCTACCTGACTTTATCACTCCCACACTATTTAGATAACAAACAATTGCCTGTTGTAGGCCTTTGGGTGGAGCTTCTTTGTTTTTCTCCTGTCTCATGTTCCATATATGGACAGGAGCAGCAGGTAGATATTGCCAAACTTAGTCATCAAAGCACAGAGGCTTAGTGAGTACACAGTCAGACTGCTGTGTTTCACTGAAACTTAGAGGGCGTGATTCTCTCCTCCCCAGTGCGCTAAGCACTCTGGGACATGTGCACTTAAACTTAAACATAAACTGTTGTATTAGTTTGGCTTGTTTCTTAAACTCTTTAATAAAAGTTTAACTCTTTATTATTTTAAAGTAAAATACTGACATGAATAGGCCTACAGTAGTCCTTTTAGGGTAGTTAAAGAGAGTCAGTTAAGCGTTTCAACTACTTCCTGGTACTAAATCTGTAGGAAAGAGTATAGAGCTGTGCTAGACGTACACATATATATATATATATGTGTGTGTGTGTGTGTGTGTGTGTGTGTGTGTGTGTATAAAATACAGTTTTGGGACAGATACATATACAAGGATGAAACACCTTAACACAACTTGCTTTTTAAAGTAATGAATTCTATGGACTTTAGTTCAGTATTGAAAGACCTGCAGAGATGAATTGTTTACTTGAATAAATTAAGTGCTTGCCTATGCATGTTCAAGTTTCTCTGATATGTTCAGGCTTTGTTTTGACTAACATAAACACTGTTATCATATTTACACTGTGGAACGCAACTGTAACTTGATGGCAAATGCTTCAGTCATTCTTCTAAAAAGAAGTGACCATTAGTAGCCAGTTAGATACTACAAACAGAATCTGCTCACTGTATGAGTGTAAATAAAATATGAGAAAGTCACAAAGAAAAATGATGACCAATCTACACATCAGTTTCCTGTTATTTAAAAAAACAGTCTTCTAACGGTTGACTTCCTTTTTTCTTGTGCTTTAGGTGATAAGAATACATACTTGAATTACTAAAATTGAAAATGACCCCTCACTGAAGTGTGAAAGGATCGTTAGCACAACCATGTCAGTGATAAAGATTTCTTTGAAAAAATTTATTTAAACAAGAAACACTTTCTCACACTAATTCCAAAGTATGTGGGAAAAGAACAACTTTGTTTAAACAATGGTGTAAATTAAATTAAAATGGGAATACCTCAATGGGACTTTCACATTTTCACTGAATGCAACATATATAGCACAAATCAACCAACATTGAGCGATAATTGCTGAGTACAAACAAAATATAAACTCAGTAAGGATGCATTTTCATATAAATGTGGTAACCTTAGGGGTCTGTCTAATGTCCATGGAAATTCAATTCAGATGTGGCATCAAATCAGGGTTTAAAAGCTTGTGCTGTTTATAAGATCTCGAATTAGAGTTGCTTTCCATCACTCATTCATTCACGCTTCTTTCCCACTTAGCCAGACTAGAGTCCACAGTTAATGCAGGGTCAGTCAGGGGCATTTTAAGGGAGCAGGGACTAACCTCATGCTTTTAAAATGGGTGGGAATTAAACATCAGTTCTGATGAGCACTTCAGTGTAGCTTTTGACCATATGAGAGGTCGTGCTCATCTCTCCCACCCCATTAAGATTTTCTCTTCCTGCCCAGTACATCACTTAAAACAGTGAGAATTATATCCGGCTCTGGGTGACTAGAACTGGGCAATTGTTCGTGTATATAATCCCATAAAGTATAAGTGATCCAAATTTAACAATCTTTTGAAAGCAGTGTATAAGTGTTTTGTCTTTACCTTCTTTGCATCATCATGTTTTCATAGACTTTATGGTATTTAATTCCATAAACTGTACATGATGAATTTCTCTCCTGCTGAGTTGCCTCTGGGCAGTATGACGGCTTTGATCACAGAGGATGGGGATGGAGGATTGGAGCTATAGGTTACGGGGGGGGAGAAACAATACAGAAGGAAGGGGAATTAAGTGCTGCTTACTGCAAGTCTGTGACAGCCATTCCCTTAAAAGGCAATCTAATCTATCGGCATGAATGGCGGGAGGAGCACCAGCAAGAGAAGGGGGGAAGGGGTGGGGGGTGGGGGAAGGCAGACGGAACAGGGGTGAGATCTACTGAAGGGATCACCGTGGGGTGAATTTGTGTGACGTCGGATTAGACTCTTCAGACCCTGGCTGCTTGCGTTCATAGTGATGCAATCGATCATTCTCAGGAATCAGCGGCGATTTTGCTCGAGTCATTCGAGAGGTGGCACATCCACTTCTCCAGACTTTTCTTTCAATGTTTCCATTTCACTCTGCAAATCACAGGGTGCTAGGGGTACACGGGGACATTTAGGTTTACTTGAGAGCGTGTGTGTGGGAAGAAGGGACCTTAATTTTCCGACGGTTTACATGTTCCGATTGACAGGCGTGACGTAGTTGCGCGGGAACATGCCCGTCTGCCCGTGGCACGCGCCCTTCCACCAGTTGGGGTCAGAGTTGTCCAGGACCTGGATGAAATCGCCGCGGCGGAAACCCAGCTCGCCGTCCTCCTGAGGGTCGAAGTCGAACAGGGCCTGCACGTATGTGGGGTGCTGCACACAAAAGACAAACAGGTGGTCATGTGACACTGCTCAAAATAACAGTTACGTCTTGCAGCTCGTCTCTAACATTATACAGCAGAGATTAGTGACGCACTCTCATATTGGTGCTTCTGTTAGTGTGTTTAAGTGATACTGAGAATAATTACTTCTGTAATGTCTCTACAAATTGGGAAATTCCACACATTAAGCATGTTTGTTGATGATAAAAGCGACTGCACTGACTCAAACTGTCCAACTAAGGAAACAAGCGGTTTATTAATAGCTTTCTGATTATTATTACTAATGATTAAAATGTAGTTTAAACTGATAGTTTGCCATGGCAGACTTCATGTTCTTGCCGCCTCCTTTCCACTGCTATTTAAATCTCTTGTCATAACCTGTTGAAGACACAGGCTTTCAGTTTGTTTACCATGTACACTGTTTATATGTAAAAAATGCCCCACTTTCGACTGAAAACGGCACTTATGCATTTGAAAGAGGAAAAAGCTGATAAGAGGAATATATATAAGCTGGTAGGCGACACAGGGACGGACACAAGAGAGTAACAAAGTCTGGGATGCAACTCGGATGGCTAAAAACAGAGGTGGCAGAAAAAAATCCTGTGTTTTCCTGCGTCTTCAATACAAACATTAAAAACAACAACGAAAACGTTCATCATGTGGAATCATTTGACACATTCTAGAGACTTTAGATATGTTCATGTGACGTATTAAATTACACAAAACACAAACATGCTAATAGAAAAAGACAAACGCACCTAAATTTGATCTGTGTTCAAAACCACACAAATTATTACTCAACATTCACATTTTATGTAACTTAATATCAAAAGATCTCACTCTTGTTTACGTGAACATTAAGTACACTTCTAATTCAAAGACAAATCTAACTGAATGACATGAGCAGTACTGATGCTACATGGAGCTCTTTGTACTTTGTATTCGACAAACTGTTGCTGATGCTTGGGGAATTTTTAGCTAATAAAAAGCAACTGGGGTAGAGGGAAAAAAAGCTCACAAAAAAAGAAACTTGTCAAAAGACATTCTTCCTCTTTCTCTTGTATACATTAGCACCACAAAGACCAACGTAAAATCATTTTATTGTACCAATATTAGCAAGCTGCACTTTTTAATCGCTACATTCCTAATGAAATATTTGTGCATAATGCATGATTTTAGATCATTTTTCGATTGCTAGAGTGAAAATTACAACATTTATTGTAAAATATCAATATTTATAGTAGAACCCTTTTTTTATCCAAACAAACATGTATCGAGTGCTTACATAATCCACTGGATCTTACCAATGATAAGCAGTAATGGAAATCCATTTTGCATGTAGAGCTTCTGAGCCATATGCAAATGCTTAGCCTATTGAAATGTCCACTGTTCACTAAAATAAGGGGATAATTAATTATGGGATATTTCCTTTTAAATATTACATTCATGTCCAGTATGTTAGCTTTGTGAATATAACATGTATCCCTGATATTTAACCCAGCACTGACGTCAGAATCAGGAAAGCGTCTTCAGAATTCACAGGGCACAGGCGAGCCCCCTATATACCCTCACACACCCCAGAACATTTCACATAAACAAAATGCAAATCAGTAACTCTTCAGCGACTTCATTTAAACACGATCAGAGTGGTTTGGAATTATTTTGAATGAATTATTTAAGTAAATCTGGTTAATAGTGCTGGATTTTCTAAAACTGTTACCGTTTTCTTACAAACCACATGTACAAAGGTACAAACTGATAAATCATGCAGGTTTGCTTATGGTTAAACACCACCACAATGTGATATCGACTCCCAGGTCAAATGTTCATGCTTACTAACCTGAGGCACCTGCTCTATGTCTCGTAAAAAGATCTGTTGGTTTCGGGAGACCGAGGTGGAGCGATGATAATCCACCAGCTCGTTCAGTGAGTTAAACTTTACCACCCAAAGGAAATATTTCCCCGCACCATCACGCAACACCTTGAAGTGCTGCACGTCATTTCCGAACCTGCAGACAGATGGACGAACAGACAGAAGACAGTGAGACTCTGTGATCAATAAGCATATTATACACCCCACTGCTAGCCCAACCGAAATATAAATACTGTAATCCATACTGACGTTTATTGATGTGGTGTTAATATTTGATCTGTACTTATAACTGTGATGTGATCATTAAACAAAGGGGAGACTGCAAGTGAGTTTCACTGCCTTCTCAGTAACAGATTCAAACCTTGTGATTTAACAGCTTTTTATTAGTCGTTTTAAGTCATTTATTCACTAAAGCTCATATGCATACACAAAGATAAATACAGTGGTGCTTTGTGATCCTTTTAGTATTTTCCTTAGTTCTGCATAAATATGACCTAAATATTCAGGTGGTTTCCATCTATGGGATGACTGAGAACCTGTGCTACTCAAAGAATTGGCATCTACCAAAGTAGGATCTTCACAACATGTATGTGTGAAATGTATTATGCCTTGAACAAAGGATTTATGAGGAGTTATTGATGCTCATCAGGTTGGAAAGGGTTACAAAACCATCTCTAAAACATAATAACAATAGAAAAAAACCATGGTCCACAATCAGGGGAAAACGGTACAACAAAGGTGTAGATGGAACAGTGTGATATAAATAATCCTATAGGATTCACAAGCATTCAAGCACCAAAAGTTAATGGAAAAAAGCAAAAAAAAAAAACATACAGTAAAACAAAAACTGTTAAATTGAGATGCGGGTTTAACTATGAACAAAGTAGCTTTGAAAATGGGTTCATTAATAATAATATTAATAATGCATTTTATTTATAAGGGCCTTTCAAAGAACCCAGGCACTGACAAACACATACAAATGATAAATCATATGGCCAAAGCTCACTGTAGGCAATTATTAAATAAGTATATTCTAAATACATGATCTATAAATTATCTGGCAATAAAACAAGCATTGTTATGATAGTATCCTGGCACACAATAAAACAGGCTGGAAGAGGAGAGAGACGTTGTGTCTGTAAAGGTAATTATCCTGATTACGATCAAGATCTATTTTGCATGTTACATGAAATCCAAAAGGCCTGGTGAGGTGACCACTAGAGGTCACTTAAACGTTCATTTTCCACCTATTCTCGGTTGTTTATGTATTGTTTTTATGATTTCCTGTCTGTATTTAAAGCACCTAGACACAGACTATGATTCAGCTCGGGTGCAGGGTACATGATTCATCAAAGCCTGAAGTCAAAGATGTAGAACGCTTAATAAAATGCAAATGTGTGTCAGAAACAGATTATAGAATCTAAAGGAATACAAAAGATAAGTGGAACAAGTGGTCACTTACTTAACCGACAGGGAGAAGTCTCCAGGAGCACTCTCGCTCTCTCTAATGAGGAAAGCTCCGTCATGCCTTTGTTTGTTGAGCAACTCCTCTGCTCTCGCCCGAGGAATCCTCCCGAAGAACCATCTGAATACGAACGAACACAGACGCACACACAATAAACAAAGCATAATCAATTCAGCAGCACTGCTAAGAAATCAGAAATATAACCTGAAATATAGTCTGCTATATTAGTGGCATATTAATGGCGCAGAAACAGGCGTATTGACAACTGATGTTGAGACCAGCCAAGTCCAATGCGTAGGCCTGAGGTCAACTTAATTATAAACTGAACTTTGTTCTGGTGTTATTGAATATCAACAATCGATTCAAGCAGAATAAATCCTCTCTCTACATTCCTAAATACGACCTGCACTCAGATCAGCTAACGGGAATAAACAAGTTACTGCTCGTCTTGTTCAATATCCAGTCAATTCATTTCCTAAGACTTTTTATTTAAATAGTCGGTACATTAAGACAAAGTGCAGTTGCACCCGTTTGCTTTACCTGCTTTAAAATCTGGGTTTATTATAATGTTTTCTCATTTAATAATTAAATATGGACGCTGTTGAATCGTTCTCATTATAATTTGCTTCCAAAAGCTACACTGCATGAGTTGACTAAGACTATAATATAATAATAATAAATGTTTAATAATCACTTAAGGCTATATATAAATATTGTTAAATTTGACAAACTATTTGAAAAAATATTATATAATTTACTAATAATTATAATGAAATAATGTGTAATAAATATAAAGTGAATTATAAAGTAAACCCCCCTTTCTTCTTTTATTCTTGCCCAAGGAAAAACATCTTAAGGTCTCAGTATCGTCTTAACTGGTCTTGACTTGGAATCGACTACTAAGTCTTGGTCTTGACTTCATTACTTTGACTTTTTATGTAAAGTGCTGTGTGTTGTTTGCTGTTCTGTTCAAAATAAAATCAACATGACAGCATGCATTGGTTTTATATAGACAGAACTTAAATCATTAATAATCTTCGAATCAAATTTATTATAAATACATCAAAGACAATTATGCGTAGGTAACAGCAGGCCAAAAGCAAACGAGCCAGCAAGTAACAGCTCTTGAACTTTCCTGAGACCATGTGCTGTTCAAACCGAGTATCTTAAATGAAACAGTGGCACCAGATTTATTTTAATATGGCATACTTAATATAATTTTGTAACTGAGGTACTAGATCAGGCTTTATATGGAACAGTCTGACTATTGACCAACAATTGTGACTTGAAGATGAACCTTAAAAATCAGAAGAGCCATCCAAGTGGAGAGAGCTTATTAAATCTAATTTAAAGTTCATGAGAACCTTATCATCAGTACTCAAAACACTGGAATTCTGGTTTGTTTATTCTTCCCTTGCCATGCTTCTACTTCCTACGGTTATTATGAAACACTTAGATTAGAGGGGGGTAAGAGAGCCTAAACCACACGTTCAAAAGTCTTATTATAATGCCTCTCTCAGTATGTAAAATATTAACATCCTACAAAAGTCTAAACAATCCATCCTTTCATAAACAATCTGTGTTTTTAATTTCAGAGAGAAGAGATTGCAAACATGCATTCATTGTGTCCAAATATGTGTCTATGAAATGTGTGTCATTGTCACTATCTTCTAAAAAGTTCCCTTTCAGGACAACTTGGTGTTAACACACAGACCCAGCAGCTGTTGTCTTCCTGCTAATATTGTGACCATTGACAGAACAGACAGGCAGAGCATGCTAATAAGGAAGTGCCCCATAGACTACCCCGGATAATGGTGTACATGTCTTTCCACACATTTACATCACAGGGCTTGATAAGAGAGACCTCCTTACCTGTGGGAACATGCCAGCCAGTTACAGAGGTGCCACAGTGCCCAGCTGTTCAGTACAGCCTACTCACTATACTCTCTGCAGAAAACCATGGCCGTCATGCAAAAACATACAAATAGCTGACTAACACTGGACAAACAAACAGTCCATGTTCACTTTCCTGGAAAGGATTCAAACTCCTCCTGAGTGGCTTCAAATTACAAGCATGAAAATAAAGTACACAAGTAAAACAAACATTTTAGTTTAGACAGACTGTGCTGTGATCAAGTGTACCCTCAGATTGGGATGTCATGAGGTGAACTTATCAGTGAGGGAAGCTTAGATGTTCAAAATATTAGGTATTATCATACAGTTCCATGCATTAATTTTGAAAAGGAATCAAGCTTGGGCTTCACATAATGTCATGGTGGCTATTTGAGCTACTGGACCATGTTCTCTAAGGTCCAGGGATCAAAAACTGTCTTTGAGCAAGGCCCTTTTCTGGTGGTCAAGCGATATGTTTTGTATTTGTTTTGTTTTTTAACTAGACCATATCGATATTTAGAGAGCATGGTGAATGATGGCTTGTATTTAATGCAATTGATTGAACTAATAATACATTATACACAAATGCAATGAAGAAATAATTTATTAAAAGTTGTTACATTAAACAATAATATCATCACATAACGGCATGGTGTTGTTTCTTGGGAACAAGTTTAAATGCTTGCGAAAATAAACAATGTTAGAGTGCACATGGTAGCAGCATCTTTCTGTTTTAATCCCAGGTAGAGTTAAGAGCAGCAAGTTGTAATGCTGTGTCCAATTTCAGAGGCTACATCCTTCAAATGACGTGGTCTACTTCCTACGAAGACATGTCCGTCTTAGGCCACATAGACCACGGTGAAGTCTGAATCGAAATGAGACAGTCTGCTGTGCCGCAGATTTCCACTGTACCTATGAACCTCGGTACATGTTGGCTGATGAAGGGATACGTCCGTTGTAGCTTTCATTACCATGGAAAAGAGTGTATTTGCCGTCCACATACGAAGGAGTCTTCAAAACAATGGGGCAGCCTAGAACAGCCTAGCGGTCAAGGTACTGGCCTCTGGACCAGAAGGTCCAGGGTTCAAATTCCACCTCTGCCAAGC
>JAUZSU010008305.1:0-11265 GCA_034780255.1 Parotocinclus maculicauda
CTAGCTAGAAGAACAGAAAGGAAATACCAATATTTGCAGGATTTTATACAAATCATTTCTGCCTGACACATCGTTTCAAATGTTTTTTTTAAAGGTTCATGTCGACCACGGCGCGAAGCAGAATAAACCACAGGCCGACTCTTTGGGACCTATTTATTTTGTACTTTATTTTTAATCTCCTTTCGGAGCTTGTTATTCACCCATGTGTTTTGAATGGATCTATCGGGAAAAAACGACAGCCTGTTTTGTGGAGTTATTGGTAATACGAAGAGTGGCGACCGCAGTCGTTTTTGGAAAGCCACTATGCATTGAATGTGTTAAATCTCGCTTGGATTTTTAGAACGGCAGAACACCAAGGACTTGCATGTACCGCAGTAGCGAAACATCATCCAAAACAAAGTATAAAATCCGTCTGTGTGTTAAACAAACTAACAAACAACAACAAATAACACCAGCCTTGAAGGACTGTGTGTAGGCTGGCCTTGGTGTTTTTACACCCAGCATAACCCTCCTCTTTTCACCCCAAGCTCCTACTGAGCACGCAGCCATAGTGGTGACCATAACCAGTCTCCTCATCCATCCCTGTATGGTGTACCACTCCGAGGCTGTATATCTATGTAGAAATGTCTCAGTGCTTATCAACTTATCAAGGAACTTTCATTATTTGATTATTCTGTACCCCCTTCCCTCCCCCAAAAAAGAACAACGTATTTTTGCATTGGGACGATGGGCTGTTTGGGCAACAGTAAGACAGAAGACCAGCGTAATGAAGCAAAGTCACAAAGAGAAGAGAGCAAAAGGATAGAAAAACAGTTACAGAAAGATAAACAGATATACAGAGCGACCCATCGGCTTCTACTGTTGGGTAGGTTTTTCAGTAGAAATGGTCTTGCTTGCATATATAGAAATATGCTTGCTTCATGATTTGGTACAAAAGCAGTGTCCACGAAAGGCTGAGTCTTTGAGGGACAAAGTATGTAAACAAATGTATTAGAAAAGTATTGAATGTTTGAATGAAGAAAAATTGGTAGGGATTTGCATGTTTCTTCCTTTACAATGCATAATATCAGTAAACATTCAAGTAATCTTCAGGAATTTCAGTTTGTAAAGGGCAAGGGCACAAGCCTAAGCTTGAACACCTGTGTTATCTTCTTCAGACGGCATAGCTGATATAACCACATGGGCAAGATACTACTTTGGCAAACAACTATCAAGCACTACAATAGAGTTACATTAACAAATACCACTGAAAACTTGCAACAAAAAAACGTAACTCGCAGTGCAGTAACTTGCATAACACTCTGATAAATACACAAACAGTAAATAGTCCAAATCCATTTTGAAATAAATATAGCAGAGTAAAATGAACAAATTCCATTATTTGGTGAGATATCTATAGGTCTACATCTACTGAACTGGAAAAATCACTTCTAAACTTACCATCCAGATACACGTGTGGAATTACTTGTTTGGTGTTGGAGAGAGCTCATATATTGTTTATCAATAATGTTCTTGTCACGGTTTTCATGAGCTGTAGATTCACACCCCATACTTTCTGCAATTTAATCTAAGTAACACATTTTTATATTTGCTGTTCCCATACTTTGCCAACTTTTTCTTATTTGTAGGTGTTCTCTGCTTGAAATCTTAAATATAAATTTCAGGGATATAAGGGAGCTAAATAATATAAGTTCAGGGAATTTTATTGGAATTCATTGAGCACAAGTGAAAGTGCTTCATAATGGAACACACAGACCATCGCAGTGCCCCAAAGAGGTCTTCATATTGTAATCCCATAATGGGTTTATACTCAGATACATGCGGTCTGCTGTTTCAAGCAGCTGGCTTCTACCATTGAGCCACATTGAGCTAGATGTGCTTTGTGAAGTTTTAAATTTGTTATAAATGGAACCCTAATTGATTTGCTGTGATTGTACAAATTAAAATGCCAGATGTTCTTCCCTTTTAATGTAAATGGGTTTAAGCATGTACACAAACAAAGACTACTTTTATGTATGGAAGGAACATTGTCTAGGTGTAACTGGTACTGGTATAAGAAAATAATTTATTCATTAACACATTCTGCTTGTGCTAAAACAATGTTAAACATTAGCTGAAAGTACCCATTAAATGTCAATTAACAAATTCATTCATAACCTCTCTTGTTTAAGTTAATTTCTGAAAACATAACTTTTAGATCTCTAAGTTAATAATCTTGCTTTAGCCATTAGAGCTTTTCATGTTTTGATTGCTAATGTTCTTGGGACATGGCCAGTTAGGCATTTAAGGTTTAGGTGCAGAGCTGGAGATGATTAAATGTGTTTTATACAACTAATGAAAAGATTTCTGAAAATATAAAATATTCAAACATATAAATCTTAATTTTGTAAACCAGTAGACTAGCTATTGAAGCTAGTGAAGTCATGATTCAACTGGCTAGCCTTTGATTCTGTCACATGAGCAATGAGTGTCTCGTGTTTTCTAGGGTTAGGCTTTCAGTGTTTTAGTGTTAACGCCCAAAGTGTTAATATTTTGTGTGGACACCATTATTTTGCAGCACTGCCTTAACTCTTTTGCGCATGGAAATCCTCTTCCAGATGGGGGATTAGTGGTACAGGGTCTCATGTGTAAATGGGGAGCAGGTGTGTTAAATTTGGTGTTATTGCTCTCACAGTTCATATTGATAATTGGAAGTTTATCATGGCTCCTCATGGCAAAGATCTCTCTGAGTATTTGAAAAAAAAAAAGAATTGTTGCTCTACATAAAGATTTCCTAGGCTATAAGAAGTTTGCCAACACCCTGAATGTGAGCTGCAGCATGGTGGCCAAGAACATACATCAGTTTAACAGGACAGGTTCCACTCAGCAGGCCTCACCATGATCGACCAAAGAAGTAGGGATGTGCGATATTTATCGTCAACGATAATATCTTAATTGCCGCGTTAACGACACGCAGGCTGACGTCATCGAGTATGCTCCACACATTTACTAGGTCATGCTTTAGAATAGGCTGCTGCGCGTGCGCATTGAGAGTGCCCATACTGTGCGCCAGCATAACAGCCTAAACAACACACCTAAAGCTGAAAATGAGTGAACACTGCGCCAGCCTCGCAATCTACCGCCTTAGATTTAATTCCTAGACGAGGATCATCTTCACTATTGTGGAGATGGTTTGGATTTGAAAAGACTGACATTGGTCAAAAGACAGCAATTTGTGAACTTTATAGGACAGCGGTTGCTGTTAAAGATGGCTCGACAACTTACCTGTTCCATCATCTCCGAACAAAACACCGCACAGAGTATGAGGAATATGAAAAGCTTTGGGAGCCCGCTGTTCAAGACAAACCTAAAACAGCCAAGGTGTCTTGCAAAACACACACTCAGCAAACTTTAGCGGAGTCATTCACAAAAAAAGTGCCTTGCGACTTAAAAAGCAGCAGATGGCAAGAGATAACAAACGCAGTAACCAATTACATTGCAAAAGACATAGTGCCCGTTCAAGCAATTGAGAGAGATGGCTTCAAACAACTTTTAAACACTCTAGATTTAAGATATAAACTGCCTGGCCTAAAATATTTCAGTCAAACTACTCTGCCCAACCTGTATGAATCATGTCGCCAAACTCTGGAGCATAAGCTAAAAGACGTTGCACATTTTTCCACCACAGCGGATTTATGGTCAAGCAGAACGTCTGAGTAATAATTAATATCATTTAAGAAGTGCAAGCTAGTAAAATATAAGACTTTAAACAGATTTTTAAATAATACAAAATATAATTTATTATCATTATCCACAAAATTACAGAAAATATTAATAAGAATCGAGATATTTTTCGTCAATATCGCTCACCCCTAGTCTATATTTAACTTTTCCCAGATCTAAAAACCTGACTTGGCTTCTGCTTGTGTCACGTTTGCATGTTCTCCATGCGTGTTACCATACATGGCCACGTTCTGCCAACACGACCCCAACATCCTTCATGCCGGACCGTTCCAGGACTCGCCGGCTTTGGCCACTTGCAGCATGAGACAAGCCAGCATTCGCTTTGTAGTGCATGCTTGTAGTACATCTGAACTGTGATTCACTTTGTAGTGTGCGCTTGCTACACATCCGTGTTCAAATGGGAAGAAGAGCATAAGGGCTGAGAGCAGAGCATGAAAGCAGGGGAGGCGTCCCGGCGCAGTGGCACACGCGAACACATATGGAGCATGTCCCTGACAGATGAGCATCTGAGAGGTTGACACGGCTTCTAACATGACCCAGATGAACGGGCCAGCACTCTACGAAATGCCAATAGGCCCTTCTGGCCTGCTGATGGACACAGACGTGCCAGTCCGTGTCCAGAGCAAGAGACAAGGTGCCAAAACACAGTGCGAAGGTCCAAGAACACGGAGCGTGTCAGAGGTCTGTTTTGGCATCCCAGCGACCAAAGAGAAGTTTCTTAAGAAGCAGTTTGACTTGTTGAAGTTTTCTACACTTTATCACGTCACAGACACGTTCCAGGTCCAGGCCGCAGATTACAGACCCATATCGTACATCACACATTAATACAGACAGATTATCAGTAACAGAGCCAATTGGTAGTCACTGATCTCGTTACTACGACTTGCAACTGTACAGTAGGTCATTTTAGATTAGGCACGGTTTGGATTGATTTAGTCTTTAATTACCATTTAGCTTCTGAGGACCCTTGCATTTTACCCCCAAAAAATTAGTCCATCAATATCATGTCCACCAATCAAAAACATCCAGTTATTGTCTGCACACTTGACAGTTGTGGTACTGCAAAGCGTACCTTGTGTTATCGTAGCTGGTGTGTGTCGCTCCGCAAAAAGACAGAAATCTAACTGTTTTGTGTTTTTATCAAGTTCAACAATCTGGGACCAGAAGGAGAATTAACAAGTCTTTCTTTTTTATTATTAAGCAGCACCTTAAGAATGATTTTGAATTCATTTTAAGAACAAGCGGTATTTTTGAAAAGATTACATTCTTAAACGCTCAGGTAGGCTGTGAGTTGACAAGGTGGGCATTGAAATGTAAAGTTTTAAAGGGTGAAGTCGACTCGTACTGAAACAAATTCTGCAATAGAGGATTTTTTTCACCATCATCCCTTTCTTGTTTGCTTTTCCTTTGTCTGTTTTTCCTCTAAAACTAAATTAATTCAACTAAATAAGACGTACAACGTAGTCTACATTAGAAAACTGCAACCATTTTTTTCCAGAATTGAATTAAGAACTTTAGTGCTCGTCTTTTTTCCCCTTAGAAAGTTTTCCTGACTCACCTTTTTAGCCCAAAAGTCTAAGGCCTCCAAACTCAAGACAAGGGGTCTTGCTGAAGTGGGGCATGACACAGCACCACTGGGTTGTGGGGCAGGGAAAATACTTTTTCTCAAGTGATTAATCATTGATCTCACAGGCAATTCTGAGCAAGGTAACCTGTTCGAGGTTTCACTGGATGTTTATAAATGGCTCAGCTTAGCAACGTTACAGTGTGGAATAAAAAATAACATCTCGTGCTTTAAAGAGGTTAGGAAATGTTCTTAACAGCATAGCTATGGTCCGGTACACAACCTAAACTCAAGACTGGAATTCACACCCTTGGTGTCAGGTGTCCACAAACATCGGGTCCAACAGTGAACACTTGCATTTGCATTCTCAAAAATGGCAGGAGATCCTGTAGCCATACTTGAGGAGACAAAAAGACACGGGAGGAGTGAGAGAGCCAGGCAGAGAGAGGAGGCATCGTCTCGTCAGCAGTACGAGACAGCTGCATGTGACAGAGCATGAAATGAAGGCAGACTACAGAGCCTACGTCCATCCCAGCCAAACGGACCGTACCGCTGGGCCTCAAGGCATCTGCAGCTGAAAATTTCACTTCCCCAACGCAGAGAGATTTGCAAGCCAAGATAGGCAGAAATAATTCTGTTTGAGAGCACTCTCACTGTAAGATTTGGCCGCTAAGTCCTCGGGCTTTCCTTCATAAAAAGTACGCATCAATACACTGTCAAGTCTAATCCTTCACATGAGAAAAGGAAGATGTCAAGAGGAGTTAAAAGAAATCCAGGGCTGGATACGCACACCGAGTCAAGCTCTGTAAGCCCTGCTGAAGGATCATCAAAGCACGCAGTGCTTCCCACTGCCACCAGAGGGCACCCTCTAAGCTTTATTATTCACTAAACTGCCACTTCAGGTCAACCAACTTACACAGGCAACACAAGCACTATTAAAAACAATTTGCTCATTTAGGCCAGACTTTAATTGCTTGTTCCTCGGATGTCCCTACTTAAGAATCTACTGAAGAGGAAGGAAAAAAATAAAAATAAAAATTTATTTTTTAGCACTTTTCAATTTCGAGGACTATGTGGAATCAATACAAGGAAGGAGGAAGAAATAAAAACATTTTTATTTAAAAATAAAACTTATTTAACCTACAATTAAATTAAAGTGAATCTGGAAAAAAACTAAATGAACAGAACAAAACCGCCGGCTCTCCACCGGAGGGCGGAAAAAGCTAAAAAAAATATATATATATTTTTTTTATTTTATTGATTTTTTTTATTTTTTATTTAACCATTGGTGCTGTGGCGGATCCGAGAAATACCAAAAAAATATATATATATTTTTTTTTGTATTCTTTAAATATGATTGTCAACAGATCCACGAAACAAGCAATCTAAAAAAGTCTGACCTTACTACTACAACAGAGACCAATAAGATTTGTGCGGAGGTTCAAACGTAAATTTACGTCCCTGTTTTGTATTTTTCATTTAAATCGTGAAAACAGATCCACTTTTCAAACTGTATGTTTGTTTATAAAATGCAGTTTGGTCTGGAAGGTTTAAACGAAGAAGTAGATATGAGACTATGTTCCCATCAGAATTTAAATAGTTAAATTATTTTGTTTAGATCCATAGACAATGTATTTATCTCCACCACGACAAAAATCAAGACGCAAACACAGAAGGTGAGACGACGAATAAATGTTTCAATTATAAATACAGACTTGGTTGCTAGGTGTAAAAAAAATAGGAATCACAACAATGATTATATTTTGTTATATTATTATATAAAATCATTTATTAGAGATAGGTCTGTGACTTTAAATAGAATATCAATTCCCTTACCTTTCATTTCATTTGCAAATAAGATAAATTGTGTGAATTATGGAGACTTAACTTTCCCATACCATATGTACCGTTTTCTAGACATGATACTTTGAATTAAACAATGAACTGAGCATTAAATATACTTAATAAACAATTATAATCATATAAACAAATCTATACATTATTACATTTACATTTGTGTCATTTAGCAGACTGGGACTGTGGTGGCCTAGTGGTTAAGGTACTGGACTATGGAAGGTCCAGAAGGTCCAGGGTTCAAATCCCACCTCTGCTACCGTTGGGTCCCTGAGCAAGGCCTTAACCCACAATACCTTGGATTGTAAGACTGTATAAATAGTAAGTAAAGGTAAAGGGGGGTCTGCTAAATCAAATAAATGTAAATGGTTTTGAGATACGGTTACATGGGACCAAGATTTAAAAAAAAACAATTGTTTTTAATTCACTTACCTTGGATGGGAAATTTAGTGCTAACATTAGCAATACATTAACATTAAGATCATTAAGAACTGTTGTGTTGTTATGTATTTGCTCCATTTCTCACTTACCTCCATATCACCTGCCCTCCCTCTCCGGTCACCATCTTCATCCTCTTCCTCATCTTCATCCTCTCTTTACTCTGAATGCACCAGAGTGAACAGGAAAGACATATTATCAGTAAAACAGATGCTTATTTCTTATCAGGATGTTCAGGAATATAAATATGGACCATAATACTGATTATTAATTCTTATATTAGGAATCAGACCAGCACTCATTAATACTTCTGCTCTTAACTTACCTTCTCCAAAGCTAAGAAGGTAATAACCAGGAGAATGTTATAGCCGCCCTTCCTCATAATCACTGACTGTCAATTAAAGATTAAAATAAACACTTTAAACAAACAAAAACTAATAACTATTTCTCGAAAGTATAAATAACAGCTACACAGAACACAATACAAACATGCAATAAATCTAAACTCTTACCGTCTTACTGCAGTTTCGACCTGCAGCTTCACAACGAGGACAGATTTCAGGAGATTAGTTTAATTACCGCGTTTGCTGGTCGCTGTGTGAATGTTTGACTAATTAGTGGAACTTCCCGCGTAATCTGGCTGGTTAAAGTTAATGATAGTTGATTGTTTAGCACTCGTGAATGTTTGCCCAGAAGGTTAATACTTTATAGAATTGCATACTTTTAGCTAAATGTTTCTTTTTTTATTTCCACAATTACAGCTCAAGCACTGAATGATACCGTCCTTACCTTTTCTGAGTCTCATCAACTAATTAGCTGATTGTGGGCGTGGAAGCGTGAAGTGCTAAACAATATCCACTAGAGGGCGCGCTCAGTACAAGAGTGTAATGTTTAATTATAGACACTAGAGGGCGCGCTCAGTACAAGAGTGTAATATTTTATAATGGCCACTAGAGGGCGGGTTTTAGTACAAGAGTGTAATGTTTAATGATAGACACTAGAGGGTGGGTTTTAGTACAAGAGTGTAATGTTTAATGATAGACACTAGAGGGCAAGCTCAGTACCAGAAAGTAATATTTTATTAGTGTCACTAGAGGGCGCGCTTAGTACCACAGTGTAATGTTTAATGATAGACACTAGAGGGAGCGCTCAGTACCAGAGTGTAATGTTTTATTAGTGTCACTAGAGGGCGCGCTTAGTACCACAGTGTAATGTTTAATGATAGACACTAGAGAGAGCGCTCAGTACCAGTGTGTAATGTTTTATAATTGTCACTAGAGGGCGCGCTCAGTACCAGTGTGTAATGTTTTATAATATAAAAATCAGGCTCGCACCGGCAATATTAATAATACCCATATTATATATGGTGGTTATTTTATATTTTTAGATATTTAGCTAACATTTTATTTTTCTTCTTTTCTACTGGCATTCTTAGTGCGTAGCAAACAGTAATAAGTTAAATAAACTTATTGAATCTTAAATCTTTATGCAGTGGTTTATTATATTTTATACACAGCAGCATAAACATGACTTCAAACATTAATGACATTCATTTCATTATTAGGGATAAAACATAATGACCCTGATCCCGTATCATCTTATGTATACATTTCCCTTCTTTTCTTAAAGGAATACAAAATAAATTGTAGTTTTTAACCCTGAATTTGGTTATTCTTCCCCTTAAATCTGACACTTTTTGGTAACTTTTCGTTTGTTGATTTTGCTACGGCTGGAATTAAGACGTGTTATTTCACTCATGTACCACCAGAGGGGGATATTCACCTTTAAAATGGCTTAATATACCGTTATGCTGTACCACATTTTTTCACTACTTTATACAGCTGTTTTTTTTATCATAAGTATTAATATTTTTACAGGTACCTTTACAGCACTAAACGACTTAGTGACGTAGCAGTGTGACGTAGCAATAAGAGTCCTATCCATACGTGTCCATATGAATCCTGACATCAATGCAAAGCTAATAAATGTTCTTTTCTTTTTAGATTTATTTATATTTTCAGTAGAATTATACTAGATTATAACTGTCTGAATTATATTATTATAGTTTATCAAATACATAATGAGTACACACCTCCCAATCTGCCCTGCCCTTCCACGTGCCTAAACAGGGGAACAGGCTATAGGTGAATGGCCTTTTATTTGATTTTTAAACCTGTCGTGATCAGAAGGAAAGGTTAATGAGAATGATACGTAATGTTTATTATCCGTTACAGATCTTACCACATGACTGTGTCACAATAATCTCAGTACGATACTTATTTATAAATGTAAGACCCCGACACGTAACGAAGATCAGTCCTAAAACTGATCATGATCAGAAGCTCAGTCAGGGATGAAATGAGAAATGTAAAATGATAGCAAAGTAGTTTAGGCGTCTTATAAGTTACTGATTAGTTAAAAGACAGGATTTACACAGAAGCTCCTTTAAACATTAACAGTTCTTACAATATTAAACATTGGGTTAGAGGTGGGTCGGACTGACCCTAGCAGAACAGGGTTTTACCATTTCCATTTACAGCATTCAGCACACGCCCTTATCCAGAGCCATTTACAGTTGGTACAGTCCTACAATCCAAGCAGTTGTGGGTTAAGGGTCTTGCTCATGGGGCCAACTGTGGCCGCTGTGACCTTCTTGTCCATGGTCCAGGACCTTAACTGTTAGTGATGTCAAGTCTATAGCACTTTTTTACAATGGTCTCACAGCAGGGTTACATTCTTTATCTTCTGCTTAATCCACAGGGGGTTGTGGGCCAGCCGGTGCCCACCCAGAAACTCTGGGCACAAGGGCAGGAACAACCCTAGACGGTGCACCGATCCATCGCAGCGTGCACACACATACACAAGCATGCACACAGTTACAGACTAAGGGGCACTTTTAGAGACACCAATTAACCTAACACACACGTTAGGTTACACACTGTTCACAAAAAGAAGGGGATATTCCAAAATAAAATATCCTATAATGGAATATTCTCATTTTTGTGAGCAGTGAACATATACTAAACATACACAGTTTTAACATATAGATAATGATTATTATTATTATTATTATTATTATTATTATGTAAATGTTCATAGAATGTATGGGTAACTAAAGGACGCTGTAATTTGACTGCTGTGTGCTGTGATAAATAAAAGATGCATATTTAGTGTAAATAGAAAGTAAAAAGGGAGAGCTATGGATCCAGTTTGAAAGATTCAGATCGCTTCTCGAAACCTGAAAAACCTCCGTCTGTAAATAATCCGAACGTTCTCAGTCCTAACCTACATCATCTTATATCTCTGTGTTATCAGATCCATCATCATCTCCTCCAATCCAATCCCAAGCACTGAATTATTTTGATATTTACCACATCAGCTCCCAAAAACATTTGCTTAGTTTCTAAACAGTGAGCTGGGTGCCCCCGTGTGTATGAACGACTCCTGGTGCGTAAATAATGAACGTAGAGTCAGGTATGTGATTCAGGAGTTGATGCTGTTGGCTGATGTTAGTAATGATGCAAACAGAGAGTCCGGTCTCTGCTGGAGATCCTGCGGCCGGTCGAATTCAGCAGCCTGAGAAAAACCAAACAGAGAAAACAGAGAGAGAGAGAGAGAGATAGAGAGAGAAAACAGAGAATGAGAGAAAACAGAGAGAGAGAGAGAGAATGAGAGAAAACAGAGAG
>JAUZSU010008316.1:0-22892 GCA_034780255.1 Parotocinclus maculicauda
GCGGATATAACGGCTGTCCCACCGATGGCTCTGTAATGGCGACCGGCGAAGACAGCCGCACGATCCGAGCGCAGGTAGGAACCCTAACAAAGATGTTTAAATCCCAGTGGAGGCAGGGTTCCTCTGATTCTGATTGGCCAGACACAGGTGAACCTGATCATGAATCAGTACTCTGGAGACCATGTTCATAAATGATTGGGATCCGGCATTAGTGTGCACTCTGTGTTAGGTCGTGTGAGTAAGTTCTGTGCAGTCACGCAGGTTGTGACATTCAATTGATTGTATAAACCATGTGGGTGGAAGAATGATACCATTGGAACTCTCTACAGGTTCATGGGTGGTCACTCAGGAGAGGGCATCCGCTTTGCCATTCTTTAAGCCTGGACGAAATGACAAAGTGAACCAGAACTGTTCAAAGAAAAGTGCCCATCATACTAGGCATTCTGGGCATTCTGGCTTTTTCCTGCCTTCAGGTATTCCAGGCTTTGAAGGTCGGTGAATACGACTAATTATGTCTAGGGCTCCCTCTAACCAGTGGTGCCAATCCTCCAGGGCTAACTTGATTGCCAGGAGTCACCCACGCTGTACTGACGTTCTGCCTGGGAGAAGAAGGCCACACAATAGAGTTAATTCTTCTCACCTGTTTTGTTGGGGCAGGACCCCTCCCTGGGGGGGGGGCTGACAGATGTGCTAAAGAAGCAAATAAATCGCCAGTAAAAGTTCGCAAACCCCAAGAATCGCTGTAGATCCCGTACAGTAACGGGTTGTGGCCACACCATCATCGGCCTCACTTATCCATGTCCATCAACACTCCCTGGAGGTTAATGATATAGCCCAGGAAGCTGATATGTTGGACATTGAACTTATACTTCTAACATAACTTGGTTGATGTGTTTAGAGACCTTTGTTGCAAGTTACTTAAGTTTGTGTGTAAGACTATCCCCTACAAGTTGTAAATAGCACGTTGCATGTGTCTGTTTTATTGTTTTAAAAAAATTACAATACCCTTTATGTATTTAAAATATTTTTCTCATGTTTTGATTCTTATTTATGAAGGCCACATAGTTTTTAGAGCATCGCTTGGACACAAGAATTCGTCTTTGCAACATTTAAATAAAGTAGCCCACTTACCTTGCTGTGTGGGGCACTAACTATGCCTGTGGCATCCAGACCTCCTATGCTAGTTGGGTAGCTATCCCTTTCTAATGTCTGACTTCAATCTTCTCCATCACACTAACTTCAAGTCTATACCTATCACAATTAAAATTACCACCAATGACAGAAAAAGTAAAACTAAACATTCCACACTCAGTACTGGGAACAAGTGGAGCAGAAACCATGGTCTGTCACCAGCACCAAACAGCATAGAAGCTGATAATGGGAATAGTGATGTAAACTGGTATTTTGTATATGGCTGATGACCTTACCAGGAGTGACTTTCACCAGAGTTTATTCTTCAGGGTAAGGTAAGCCTGGTAATAAAGCTGTCAATACAATAAATGCTCCTGCAAGGAGCACTTCATAAGTAGGTCTTGATATGGGTTGATATGCTCCTACAATACTGTTGTCAAAAATATGAACTTTTCACCAAGGCAGGCACTGAGCCATATTTACATGTACGGAATTTAGCAGACGCCCTTATCCAGAGCGACAATTCAAGCAATTGTGTATTAATGGCCTTGCTTAAGGACCCAACTGTGGCAGCTTTGGCAGAGGTGGGATTTGAACCCAGGACCTTCAGGTCCAGAGTCTAGTGCCTTAAAACTGCTAGGCTACCACAGTCCCATTGCCTCTTGCCACAGCTCAGCACCTGCTCCGGTGAGAAGGGCCTACCTGCTATATTAAAGTGAAAGTGTCCCCTCCATTCATTGAATAAAAAAAAAAGGCATTTAACTTTCATCCCAAAAAATGTATAATCCGACTAAAAGGTATTTTTGAGAAGTATACATTCAGTGGAAAAAAGCCCATATCGAGGAAAAGTACAAAAACTGTACCCAGTTCAAAATTGATTTTGAAAAACTTCCCATTGGAGAAACATACCCCCCCCTCACAATTCAACATCATCTAAATATTGTATGATTTTATGCATACTAATGCATGCATGTATGATTACTGGAACTGCAGCTGGAAGAACAGCTTTGGAGATACAAAAAAATGTGTAGTAAAGAATGTTAAGAATACATACTCCGTAAAATTATGGATACTTATGCGCTACATGCGCTTTCGAGCTCACGCTCGCTCTCTGGCGTTCGGACTACCTCCGTGCCTCGCCACTTGGGAGACGTCCCAAATCGTGCTCTCTGCACACTTGCCCCATTGGCACTTCGGCGCCCTCTCGCGATCAGATCGCGCGTTTGCCCCAGTCGAGACACAACACAAGCATTTCATCCTTTTGGTTTTTTTATGTTCAGGAGCCTTCCGCTTCGCTCTTAGTCCCCTTTTGTTTTTTTTATATTATTTCCCCATTATTATTATACGTCGTGAGATTCCGTCTATCTCACATACTTGGGTCCTACCACCAACACCACCACATCTCGTAACATGAACTACCTGTTTTGCAATTAGTCCAAGCAAAACCCGTAGAGGACCAAATCCCACACACCCTTCCCAACAAATACCTCGATACCTGGCCAACATGCATTGCAGAGCAGGCAGACCCTAAACCCCAAGATTAGAGCCACACTTACCAGTCTAAAATCGTAACCAAATCCTATGACTGTGACTTTGTAAAAGTGACTTTTTAAAATCTAGAAGCTAAAAGGAGTCTTGACACCTTGTGAACAAAGTAGCCATTTTGGATTGTAAGACTCAAATATTGTAGGGTCAGGTCATGTATGCCTTAATCTACTAATACCTTTATTGTCTAATAACTCAAAAATTGTGAAAACCTGCACTGGAAAAGGTATATGATCAATATTTTAATTATATTTTTAGTTAACACTTGACCTGCTACATTCTGAGCTTATTGGTGTTTATAAATAATTTATTAGTATATTAGAGCATTCTTTAAGTAGCACATAACAAAATTATATCATTCAGACTGTAAATGCGTGAACCAATTTTTAGCATGCATAAAAGAGTGTATATTTTAACATGTTTGCCTCACAGCTCCAGCGTTCCCTGTTCGTTCCTGACCTTCTGTGTCCCCTTGCATAATTTTGCTTTGGGTACTTCGATTTCCACAGCCTAAAGACAAGCTTTAGGTTCATTAATTATTATGGCTAAATCGGTTGATCTGAGTATCTATGACTAGTGTCGAAGTAAATGTGTGTTTCGTTTTAACTTTTGTCTGTTGTGGATGGACATTGGTGCTGAAAACTATGCTGATTAAACCAAATAAACAGACAAACAAATATAGTTCAAAGTAAGCAATTCCAGTAATGTTGCTAATTTCTAAAAGAGAACATACAAATGTCCATTGCTGTGTTTGCTATTAAATTATTATATTTTTTTCAGTTGAGTAATTTTGTCCTGCACTAGAAATGCTACTGTACAACTGGAAGTTCTATAAAAAATTGGGCCCCTGGCATAATCACATGCAGGGCGTAATACATCAGAGATGCTCACTTATTGAATCTGTTCTTAGATATTGCCAAAACAAAAAATCCCTCTCGAACTGGATTCCATTGATTAATGTTGAAGTTGTTGAGCTTATGTTCTGATTCAAATATCTCAAGGCTCTGTTAAACCTATAATTCCACTGCATCTTGGGTATGTTCACTGACTGGTTATGGTGAAATTTAATATCCAGTAGTTTCAGCATTAATACACTACATTAAGTGGCCACACCATCCACAACAAGTTACTCGTAAGGCTTCATGTCAATCTACACATTACAACAATTTTAAGAACTACAGCTTTTTTTTTTGGTAGTACTTGTCTTGTAGTTCAATAAACTAAAGAGTAAAATCAATCCAACACATAAATTTGTAAATGGGACCATGAAATGGATTAAGTGGGTAGAGAAAATAAATGAATTAATTAATAAAATCATGTTTAATTGTCTAAATAAAAATATATTTTCATGACCACGTCAATAAACAAACTTCAATATTTCAAACTGAACCATTAACAATTAACAACTGAACCATTAAGTTCTAAAGTGTATCTTTTTTTTTTTAATAATGCATTCAATTTGAAGAAAGATTTGAGCAAGAAGGTCCCGGGTTCAATCCCAGTGTGGAGCTTTCTGGATCCTTTCTGTGTAGAGTCTGCATGTCCTCCCCGTGTCTGCGTGGGTTTACTCCGGTTTCCTCCCACAGTTCAAAAGCATGCGTGTTAGGTTAATTGGTGTCTGTATAAAAGTGGCCCTTGGTGTGTGTGTGTGTGTGTGTGTGTGCGTGCCCTGCGATGGATTGGGGTCCCATCTGGGGTTGTACCTGCCCTTGCGCTCGGAGTTGCCGGTTGGGCACCGGCTAGTCCGTGACCCTGTGTGGATTAAGCGGAAGATAATGAATGAATTAGAGTATCTTAGGGTTTAAGTGATTTAAAATGCTTTGAGAACAGCTGATTAATAACGTAAGCCCTGTAGTGTGACATGACAAATTATTTCTAATGTTATTTTGCTCTGTTTTGCTGTTACTCGTTATTTCAGGTTTACAAGTAGTGTTGAACTCCATCATTAAAGCCATGGTTCCCCTGCTGCACATTGCTCTGCTTGTACTCTTCGTCATCATTATCTATGCCATCATCGGTCTTGAGCTGTTTATGGGGAAGATGCACCGCACATGCTTTTTGTTCAAAGATGGGCACAGAGGTCAGCACCATAAATAACCCTACAAATCAGTTCACACGACAGTTAAAGTAGTTATTATGAAAACAGTAACATATAATTATTTTCTGTTAAACGTTAAGTTTGTATAATTTTAATTACAGATTCATTATGTACTTCTTGTGATAGCACTTAAACAGAAAATGTGTGAAGGAAAACGTGTTTTGCCTCAGGTCCTATAGCTGAGGAGAAGCCTGCACCATGTGCTCCAAACTCTGCCCATGGTCGGCACTGTGCTCCATCCAACATCACACAGTGCATGATGGGATGGGAGGGGCCAAATGATGGCATCACAAACTTTGACAACTTTGCATTTGCCATGTTGACGGTGTTTCAGTGTATAACAATGGAGGGTTGGACAGATGTGCTGTACTGGGTGAGTATGGCCTAAAACTATACACTAAGTGATCCCAGAGGCCAAACAATAAACATATTTAAAGATAGACAAATAGATTTCTATATTGTACCATGAAAATTGATGGTAGAATCAAAGTATAAATTCTAGAATATTTCTGGTACCAACTTGGTGTGTGTGTGTGTGTGTGTGTGTGTGTGCATGTTGTCTAAATCAGGGGTTTTCAAAGTCTAATATTGTGCCCCCGACATCCACCCCCACAAGACAGTCACGCAGTCAGACACACACACTGCTCCTTATTGCTGTCAATGGCTTAGATTTCTTAACATTTAGATATGCTGTTGGAAGCTTGTGCTTACCCCTACTTCAGTTGGTAAACTGATTTTGTGTCTTTAATGCACAAATATGGCTTATATGGGGATTTACTGCATACATGAACAAACAATAATCCTCTACCTGTAGTCTTGATTTGATAAAGTTGAGTTTTTGTCATGATAAATCTGTCAATATGTTTTAATCATTAATCTTTTGAAACGTTTGTTTTTAAACATCATAAACATTTAAACTGCCAATATTGACATAGGGTACACACATGCAGTTGGCATCACCCATTAAAGAGTACTTTTACACACCACTGTTTTCAAAGCGATATCATTAAGCGAAAGCTATTTAAATTAATTCTCAAAGTCCTATTACTACAGGCCAACAGTGGTATCTGTTGCCAATATAAGTTGCAGTATCTCATGTTGGTAGCACTAGATGCGATTTCTAATGCATATAGACTTTCATGTGCAGTTGTGGCCAAAGGTTATGCACAAAATTTGGTTTTTACAGTTTGCTGCATCAGTTTTTATAGTTACAATTTGTAGTACATTTAGATTGTGAAGAGTGATCAGATGAATTACAAGTTATTGCAAAGTTCCTGCCATGATAATGATCTCATCAGAAAAATTACTGCATTTCAGCTACTGCATTTCAACCCTACAAAATGGTCTGCTAACATCATTTCAGTGATGATCTTGTTAGCTCAAGAGAAAATGTTAATGAGGACGAGACAGCTGATATCAATCTGTAATGATGATTAGAAGAGCACACTGTTTGCTGTAAAAGGGTAGTGGTGCTTTCCAAGGAAACACGTGCAGCCATCATTGCATTGCTTCAAAAGGGTTTCACAGGCAAAAACATTGCTGCTTGTAAGATAGCACCCTGATCAATCATTTTTCTAATAATTAAGAACTTCTGGGAGAGTGGTTCAATTGCAGTGAAGAAGGCTTCAGGGCAGCCAAGAAAGTCAAGCAAGCGTAAGGACAGTCTTCTAAAGAGGATGCATCTATGAGATTTTAGTGTCCACAAGTACAGAGCTTGCTCAGGAATGGCAGAGGGCAAGTGTAAGTGCATCGGAAAACACAGCTAGAAGGCGAAGGCTTTTGAAGCATGGCTTGGTGTCAAGAAGGGCAAATGGCAGCAAAGAAGCCACTTCTCTCCAAGAAAAAACATCAAGGACAGACTGAAATTTTACTTTCCACAATGAGTTCTGTGTCATTCGAATAGTGAAGCATTGCTTCTCATCCAGGGGAGTGGGGTCACTCAGAATATTGATGGTATCAGAACATCCTCCAAGAAGAACTTCTCCCAACCATCCAGAAGCAATTTGTAGATGAACAATGCTTTTTCCTGAATGTAGGAGCACTATGTCATAACCAAGTGGCTTAGTGAATAAAACATTGAAATGTGGGGTTCATGGCCAGGAAACTCCCCAGCTCCCAATCCCATTGAGGACCTATCAATCCTCAAAAGAGGGTAGACAAACAAAAAAACAGAAATTGTGATCAACTCCAAGCATTGATTAGGCAAAAAAGGGTTGCCATCATGAGCCATCAGCATAAAAGCAGTTATAACTGCTTGTGTTGGATGTCAACAACAATCATTTCGAATTATTAACCCTTCCGCATGCACCACTCAAAAGCTATTGATTAACGAAATCCAAATATACAAAAAAGAAACAAGAGTGCTTTTAATTATAGTCAATGCAAAAAATCATCACTCACATTATTATACTTCCTCTAACGTGGTACAGATTCTCTCTCCACACATTTATTAGTAAGCATACAAGTTAGTTATTTCCTGTTGGTCTCATTTTTTGTTTGTTTTCTCCCCCAAAACAAACAAACAGACATACACACACACACACACACACACACACACACACACACACACACACACACACACACTTTGAAAACCACTGGTCTCAATGGAAAGGTGGGTTAATATAGGTAACATTATTCAAATAGTGATTTAGAATGTAAAACTGTTATTTGAAATATTGATTAAACATTAACCTTCACATTTATAACAGTACCAATCTGGGTAAAATGTTTCTAGTATTTTTTTTTTTACATAAATTAGTTTAATCATATAGAAAAAAAAATGCATCCACATTATTTATGCAGATTTCTCAGCTGATTTTTGACATTTTCCATTTGCTGCAGACTAGAACATACATATGTCTCATTGTAATTCTAAAGTGAAAATCTGAATTTTGGAATTTATTGTACAATCACCAAAAACTTGTTTTAAGATTAAATGAAGAAATGTTTTACTGAACTACTATTAAGAAATGTTGAATTACCCCACATTCCCATTCGTGTCTGTCTGCTCTTTCAGCCTGTCACTCTTCTGCTTTTTCTTAAACTGAAAAGAACCAGTTGAGGGGTAACCAGCTGTATTTTCTATATGGTGGGGGTCAAAAGTCTGAGATGACTATTGGAATTGCTTTTGATTTACTAGATATTCGAATAGAAGCATTCATGTAGCTTCTCAAATCTTAGTTAAAAAAACTACTTGAAGATCAGTGATTATTAAGGAGTTCTGACTTGCATGTACTTTCTTCCATACCTCATCTGATCTAAATCACATCAAGTTTAAACCTGTGCATCTTTGCATAAACCTGTGCAGTCCATGCCAACTTGAGTGCAAACTGTCATGAGAGCAAAAAGAGAGCACCCAAAATGCTAATTAATTTTATTCTTTTAAGTTTCAGTCAGTTTTCATTTCACCCTGTCTTCTGCATCTTCCATTGCCACCTCAGACACCTACATGTCTTTCCTCACCACATCTATTAACCACTTTTTGGACTTCACCATCCTTAGTGTTCTTTTCCTTATATCCTGAGTATTCAATTTCTGCATGTTACCAAACCATCTCACCTCTATTTGTCTCTAAACTGTCTTACCTGTGCTGCCCTTCCAATATACCCATTTATAATCCTGTCCATCCTCACCCACTCTCAATGAAATAGAATCTTCAACTCTGCCACCTCCAGCTCTGTCTTTTTATTACCACCTCCAAGCCTTATACTTCTTTATCTCAACACAAACATTGCTGCTATAGTGCAAACCAAACAAATCCCATATTTAAACAGTTTTACACTAAGACTTTTAGCTCCCACTGTATCATAGTGCCATTTTCTGTTTACCAAGTGAATCTGAACTAGTTATTATACAATGTTTTTTTTGTTTGTTTGTTTTTTACTTTGTTAATAAATAAGCGTAATCTCTTTCCTTCTTCTTCTTTTCCTTACTGGGCTTCCTTCCCTTCCATCTTCAGATGCAGGATGCTATGGGCTATGAGCTTCCCTGGGTCTATTTTGTCAGTCTCGTCATCTTTGGATCCTTTTTCGTTCTAAATCTGGTTCTTGGGGTGTTGAGTGGGTAAGCAATGTGCATGTGCTGTTTGTGTATGGGTGTGTGTTTGCTGGGTTTGCAGTAAAACATCCTAAAACAACAGAGCTTACAGGACTTATGGAGTTTATTTAATCCAGGAAGAGAAAGAACAGAAAGGCAGAAAAAGGACAGGAACTCATCAAATAGAAAGTCAGGCCCATTGTGATGTTGTTACTCAGTCATATGCTAATCATTCCTTTCTTCATCTCTCCTTTTTTGCCCCTCTCCCTCTATTCCCAGGTGAATGATGCTGTAGGGAACTCCTGGCCATGGCTATATTTTGTCACACTAATCATCATTGGCTCATTTTTTGTTCTTAACTTGGTTCTGGGGGTCCTGAGCGGGTAAGAGACATGACAATAAGGACAACCAGACAGACATACGGGGGTTATTAATTAGGGTTTAAGATCTCAAGGGTCCTGATAGATGTTCCTTGACCTTTTATGCAAACATATAGAAGAAAATAGAAGAATAATTGGTGAATATTTGTGATAGAATTTGGACAGGTCATTCTATATGAATTCCATATGGTAAGTTCTAACTGTTGTGGCATTGTTACATGTGGGCTAACTGTAAATATAATTCCGGTTTATGTTATTTTTTCTGTCATTCATAGGGTCTGAGATTAAGTGAGTATTGGTCTATTGGTCTATTGGTATATTGGTTGTATAGGTGTTCCCTAGAAAAGCATGGCTCAAATATACATGTACATACAGTGCCTAATGATTGGAGGATTTTGCCCAGTTTGCTTAATAATGCATATTAAATCCCCTCCATTTTGAAAACCCATTTGAAAACTAACCATGATCTGAAAACCAATTGTGGTACACACCTTAAGGTGATAAATGTCAGTATATATGTAAACCTAATAAGTCGATATTGGCTTAGATAGGTTGTGAGCAGGAGTGGGATTACAGAAGTTGCTTTCTGTGTCAAAGTGGAAATAGACTCCTTTTGTTAAACTAGGTTTGTTGATGTAATTATAAAATTTGCAATCAGTGACACATCCAAAACACCAATGCTAAGAGAAAATATAGTTAAGTTAATAAGTTTTTTAATGAGTATTATTGAAAATACTGGTACATGGTATATCTCATTGACTTTGTTAGTAGAGACTTTTGGGAATAAAGAATTTAGTAGCTTTTTAAAAATGTTGGGCCTCATTCATAAAACCTTCATTAAAACATGAGCAAACTGTTAGTAAATTATGTGTAAAATGGACCTTCCCTTTATCTTTATGCCAGATTCTGCCTAAGCACCAGATTTGTTAGTAGAATGTGTGTATGTTAATGAATATCAATAGTTTGTCATTTAAGAGCAAGTACACATTCATTTACAATTATCATACCATAATTTATGCCCACAAATAAGAAACAGGCATACTCTACATTGTATTTTGATTACTTCCCCCAGGACCTGTCACAAAACAGCATTATCCTAACATATTTCCAATGTTCATCCCACCGCCAAAAGAAACATTCATGAAGCAGTTCTTGGCATAAATCATAATAAATATGACACTCACAGAAATGTGCAATGCAATGAAAGGTCCAACGCAGTCAAATAAAATAATAATGCACTGGTTTGGTTCACTTGAGTAGAGGACAGGTTTCTTTGAATAACAGGCTGTATTAGGAACCAGAGTGGTTGTTGAGTATAATTTATTTTACTTTTCTTTTTTTAAGTATTATATAATTATTTAGACAATATCTGAATTAAAGTGCACTCATGTATGCGTGGTCAGGACCTGGTGTCAATTTTGTTTATATTTACATTCTGATCCTTCATTTTCATGAATGCAGGCATTTACGGAAAAGTGTTTAACAATGATTTACACATATATTTGTTCAGCTCATGTTTTGTAAATGAGGTCATTTACAGTGGGTACGGAAAATATTCAGACCCCTTTAAATTTTTTGCTCTTTGTTTTATTGCAGTCATTTGCTAAAATCAAAAAAGTTCATTTTATTTCTCATTAATGTACACTCAGCATCCCATCTTTACAGAAAAAAACAGACATGTAGAATTTTTTGTAAATTTATTAAAAAAGAAAAACTAAAATATCACATGGTCATAAGTATTCAGACCCTTCGCTGTGACACTCATATTTAACTCACAAGCTGTCAATTTCTTCTTATCCTTCTTGAGATGGTTCTACTCCTTAATTGGAGTCCAGCTGTGTTTAATTGAACTGATTGGACTTGATTAGGAAAGGCACACACCTGTCTATATAAGACCTCACAGCTCACAGTGCATGTCAATGCAAATGAGAATCATGAGGTCGAAGGAACTGCCCAAGAAGCTCAGAGACAGAATTGTGGCAAAGTACAGATCTGGCCAAAGTTATTCTCTGGTCTGTTGAGACAAAGACGGGACTTTTTGGCATTAATTTTAAGTGGTATGTGTGGAGAAAACCAGGCACTGCTCATCACCTGCCCTATACAATCCCAGCAGCTTTTAGCAAATGACTGCAATGAAACAAAGAAAGAAACATTTAAAGGGGTCTAAATTCTTTCCTTACCCACTGTACTTTTACCACCACGATTTCAGTGTGGCACAACAATTTTAAACACTAAAATATCCATAAACCACAGACATCACACTTTTTTGATAGTCTTTGTGATTGCTGGGTTAATGAACCAACTACAACATAAAGCTTTGCTTAATCTCATTTACACAGTCAGCACAATTAAGTTAAAGCCCCAAAGTCCTGAGACTCATAATCTTTTATTTGCCTTTCATACTGACCTACTTAAAAAACTGTTTTAAAGTAGTGAAGACTGGGATTATCTAGGCTGAGTAAAGTTTGATTGCAAGGAACGGAATATCTTATTATCATTTAGTTCTGGCCAGTATAGCTTGTGCAACTGTGATGATCTAATTGTGGTGCCATTTTATAACTCAACAGTGTAGAATGTTCTAAAAATGACTCCTTCCAAACTGCCACTGTTGGATCTTTAAGCAAGGTCCTTAACCCACAGTTTCATTATATTGTAAGTTGTCTGGATAAAAGTGTTTTGATTACATGATATAAATGTAAATGTCTATTGCCTCCTTAAAAATCAATCAAACAGATACTTCTGAAATTTAAAAAAATCATAGTAAGCACATTTTGTACTTGTATTCAGTAACTTACAGGCAGTAACAGATGACAGGAAACCAAGAGCATTCCAGGACAGTTCCATATTACTAAAACACTTTTGTCATAACAGCAGAAAGCAAAAACTAAAAGAAGAAAATCTACAACTCCGTCCAATGTTGCAACAGTCTGTGAAAGATGATACAGATATCCTCTTTTGTCAATAAATCAATTGAGCACAAATAAATAGCAACAGTTTACGAAATACAAAGAAACGTACATTTCCCCTGAATTGTCTTATCTCAGAAAAAAGTCTTGTGCCTGACTGGAAATGTACCCATAGGGAACTTTTGTGCAGAATACACTGTTCACAAAAATTAGGGGATTTTTCTTTATTATCTTTATTGGATATTTCATTTTGAAGTATTCCCTAATTTTTGTGAGCAGAATATTTGCTATTACATATGTTAAGAGATTTAATGGTGAAGGCATTAATGTTTCATTCAAATATCACATGGATTTCTCCTAACATTCACTTACTTTCCATACCCACTTAAACCAGTTACGGGTCATGGGGGCTTGGGCATAAACAGCAGCACAAGAACAATACAACAATAAGAGATGGCAAGAGCTACCTATGTACAAGACAGCTGTCTCTCGCAGGGCACATGCACACGCACACCCACATGCACAGAGACATACACTGGGACGCTTTGGATTCTCCAGTTGCCCAGTAGTTATAACACATGTATTTTGAATGTGGGAGGAAACCAGAGTACCTGGATTAAACCACCACACAGACACAGGAGAGGATGCTAAATTCACACGGACAAGGCCAGGCAGGACTCAAACCTGAACCTCTGGAGCTGTGAGGCAACAGTGCAAAAAACTGCCACCTGGGCCACTGTCCTCTACCCAGAATCATTAGGAGGAAAAGAATTAGACAAAAAAATAAATACTGTATCAAATTCAGGTCACCGCATGATTCTAGGCCTTCATGTTTGTATCCACGAAAGGCTTGTGTGTGACTTGGAAGTTGGAAGCTGGTCATAGTCGGTGTGCAGGCTCGGTGGTTAACACTGTTTCCTCGCAGTAAGAAGGTCCTTCGTTTGATCCCAGGTGGCCCGGCCTGGGTCCTTTCTGTGTGGAGTCTGCATTTCTTACCAGTGTATGTGTGAGTTTACTCCAGCTGCTCCAGTTTCCTCCCCCAGTCCATAGACATACAATAGGTTAACTGACCTGGCCTAACTTGAGTGTATATATACTGCTCACAAAAATGACGGAAATATTTCAAAATGTATACGAAGAGGATCCCACAAAAACTGCTAGACAATCTGATCCTGTTCATGTCCCATCACTGTCAGTGTGTTTTGGCACTCTTGGGTGATCATACACCCTACTGAACAGTTAATGTGGGGGTACTGTCATCCAGTTTAACATACTTCTGTTTACCCCATAAATATATCACTTACTACTCAATCATAATAATTAGGTTTGCATCACATTTGCATAATCAAACAACTTTCTTTGACTTTTAATTTGTTTTTCTGATTGTCTTGTTTATTGAAAATCAAATGCTTTTCTTTTAATTGCTTAAAAATATTCATTTTGAAAGATCCCCTAATTTTTGTGAGCAGTGTATTATTAGTCTTGATGTAACCTTCTGCATGTGTTGCTAAAATGGCTGTTGCTATATGGCTAGCTATATATATATATTTAGTTGACCACCGTTTACTGTTATGACAGCTTTCTCTCGTCTGGGTGAACAAACAACTGGACCATTGATTCCTGACCTTATTGAATCAATTCCATTATGCCACAGCAGAATTACTGAGGTCAGGCTCTGATAATGGTTTTGCAATTTGCATGGTTTCTGATTTGCAGTTCATGCCAGGGCACTGTGCTGGATAGTCAAGTAATGCCCGGCACAGAGCCCTGGCATGAACTGCAAATCTGCCTGCAAAACCATTATTATTAAAATCAAAGCTCTGTGCATGCTAGCCAAGTTCTTTGTTGTTTTAGGAGTGCAGGGCAGAAAGTCAACAAATTAACCTGTTGGGGAGGTGTTAACCTTTAAAAGTGTCATATTTACATGCAGCCTAAGAATCTGTTAATAAACAGCGGGTTCTCGCGATATACGTGTAAGAATGTTCCAAACATGAATTCTAACTAACTTACCACCAATATAGAATTATTACAAATACAAGCATTGCAGTTGAAAAGCCAGGTAACATCTCAAACTATCTCTGTGTTACAGATCGACTGGATTTAAAGCCATCTTGTTGTTATGGTAATGTTTGAACTAAACAGCATACTTTTGGCCAGATTACATTTAGTGCACATGTCAATGGATATGTTTATCAGATTGTTAAGTTTAGTGGTGTGCATATAAACTGTTCAGTCGCAATCCGCGATTGGAATGACTTTATTTGCATTGACAAAAATCTCTGCATGTAAGCACAGCATTTGAGGTGTTCAGTAAAACGTATTCTACTGTCCCATTTTGTTTAGGGAGGTTCTACGTCTGTATGCATTATTTTATGAACCTGTTAGTAAGTGTCTACAAACACTACCTAATCCATCACCCATTACTGACCTCATCACCACGAATCATTGCCCTGCTGTACACTCATCGATCGCTTTATTAAGTGCTCCTCATTGTTTCTGTACCCATTATCCATTTGATCAGATCCATATGAAATATATATTAATGCATTTTGTAATTCTACAATTACACATTGCAATCCATCTGTCCTGTCCATCTATCTGTGTGGCTTGTTAGTCCCATTTACTCTGTTATCTAACGGTCAGGACCCCCACAGGGCAAGGACAGATTAGGTATTGTTTATGTGGTGGAGCATTCTTAACCTCTGGTGTATTAGTGTGTGTTGTGCTGGTATGATGGATCAGACACAGCAATGCAGCATAGCTTGTATTAGACATCCTCAAATCATTCATCAAGGCTCACAGGGTTTTGCCTACAGAATGTTGGCAAGGTGATTGGACATTTTTTGGTCAAATGGACTATTTTCAGTCCAGCCATGACACCTAGGTTGTTAAAACTCCAGCAGCACTGCTGTGTCTGAACCACGCATACCAGTACAACACACAAACACTTCACCACCATGTCAGGGCCAGTGCAGTTCTGAGAATGATCCACCACCCAAATAATACCTGTTGTGGTACTATGGAGGAGTAAAGGAGTAAAGAAGTAAAGGAGATGACCAAAGCATGCATAGATACAGATAAACTACAACCTGTAATTGCATCTATATGATAATTTGAACCTATAAAATGGACTCTTAATGAATAAACAAGGAGGTGTAGCTAATAAGGTTATCAGTGACTGCATGTCTGTAGTCTGTAAATCATCCCCGTGTCTTTGCATGTGCCCTGCAATAGAGTGGCACACTGTCTAGGGTTGGTTCCCACCTTGTACCATCTGCTGCTGGCTAGGCCTTGGCTCACAGTGACCCTGACTTGATGAAGCAGGTATTTAAAAGAAATGAATGCATAACTAAAGAGAAATCATGACTTTTTTTGTATTAACACTAGGTGTAAGTGATATGTTTCCTTGGTTTCTGTATGTGTGAAACAGTACAATACGTTGTAATAAGTGAAAGAAACGTTCACTATTACTATCCAATCCACCTCTGACTCATGAGATGAAAGAGAAATGTGCACCGCTTCCTTCCTGACTAATGTGTCCAAGTCACCTCAGGGTTCTTAGGTAAAAGATCAGTTTACACAAAACATTGCGTGTGTATGAGAGAGTGTATCTGGAATACACCTACAAAAGAAGCAGAACAGGAACTGTAACTCTCACCCGAGTGTATGTTTTCTCAATACTGCCATACATTCAGTATTAGCATTAGATCTATCCTTGGTACAAAACATGTCATTAATGAACATATTAGTTACTCTACACTTTGACTTACATGGTAAGTTACAGGTATTTGTTCACTTCCCAGACATCACTACCTACGATTATTGAGTGGCCGCTACGTATGCGGTACATGAGGATTAGGCAGAAAAACACTGCCGTATTGGCGTGAGCTTCAAGACAAAAGACTATTCACTGGTTTGGATCTGTCTTTGTTCCTGTATTCCTGGTGGCTTTCATTAAATATGCATTTCGCGTGCCTGCACCGATCATGGTCTCAGTGCTGCATAACTGGAGTCACAATGGAGACGTTATACAGGTGGGGCTGTGCATGTTCGAATGCGACACTGCTTCATTGCTTTCAGAAGAATGAAGCTTGGCTTGGCTAGTCGCCAAAAGATGCTAACAGGAATGGCAAAAAAACGTGGGGTGTTTCTTAATACATCAATAATTCTAGGAAGCTCTCTAGTGCACCCCATTACAGCTTGTCAGTCATGGGTCTAGAGAGTATCTAAAAAAAGCTGTGGGCTATCTGCATTATGATCAATTCCAAGTAGTTCTGCAGTTTTTTTTGCTAGTTTGTCACTCTCTTCAATACCCCTACTTAAATCTGTTCCCTGTTGCAAATTGGCTATCACTGAGATGCCTTTGTATTTGACTTCCTACTAGCTGACTTCTAGAACAAACTCTTAGTGTTCCTCCCTTTGCAGTAATCCACAATGGTGCTTGTGTGCGTTCACAACCGTCATTACAGAGGCTTATCCAGCGTTTGACCCAGGACCCCTGTGACGCCAGTGTACATAAGATCTTCATTACTGTAAACAGACAACAAGCAGGCAGGCACCAAATGAAGCAACGCTCAAGGAATTCTCTCATGCATAGAAGACAGACGTGGGGCAGTTTTCATATTAAAACCAGAACCCCTAAAATCCCACTACTGCAAACCAAGCAGGGAACAATTACAGTCATAATGCTGACCTCACCGACGCAAAAGTGTTTACAGTGAAGGCTTCCGAGCGCCAGTCCAGCTCATGAGCTCATCAGCAGACCGCGTTCCTCTAGCCGATCGTAAACATTCAGACCAAGCTCTTCTGATGGATCGCCATGCACTAAGCAATACGGGCACACGATGCCTGGGCCATTACCGAGCTCAGTCGATAGGCCCGAATTTTAAGTGGGTCCTGAAGCCCGTTCATTACCAGGGCCTCGACTGAAATAAATTACAGCTGAGTTAAACAGCACAAGGGAGCAAGATGCTGGAACTAGACATAAATGGAAGAATATGTGTAACGAGACTTGCTTTCTTTATACAACTGCCAGCCGGCTATCAGCAGCATGCTGGAGATGGATGGAGCAAACTGCATACCATGTAAACTAAAAATGGAAGATGTTTTTGGGTACCATACTAACATGAAGCATTTATTTGTGGGTGAAGGTATTCAAGTCGCAAATCAAGCAATGACAATACTCAACTGTAGAGGTTTAATTTGTTTTTGATCTTCTAACAAGGTGAGGCTTTTCTTGAGGATTTGTGGCCTTCCAGTTACTGGGAACTTGTTTGTTGGAGCAGCCAGAATGTATAGCCATGTTATACAAGTCCAAAATTCCACTTATATTCCTTTCTTTGTAACCACTGTGTCTGGTCAATGCTGTAGTAGTCCAGAGATGGTCCTAAAACATGGCACAAAGCAGGAACAAACCCTGAGCAAATTGTCAGTCCATCAGAATTACAAACATGTGCATATACAAGGACAACACAGATTATTGAATTACACTTAACGGTGCCACAGATGTACAGGTAAGCACCATTTCACGAACATCCATTCAACATCTGTTCACTTTAATGACAGAGGTCTTAACAATTATAACCAATTATAATAAGAAATAAATATGCATATTGTATGCATAAACAGCTGATCCAATTAAAAAAGGAAAAAGGTTTGGCAAGTTTGTGCTTAATCGCTGTTCCGGCTTGACCTACAAGTGCTGAGTGACCGTCATTTGACCTTTGTGATTTCCTACTTGTAATGTCATGCTGAGATTTGCCTATTTAAAGGTTAAAAGTGTTTAGAAGGCGATACTGCATTGCCTCTTCTGGAAATTTGTGTTTGTTCAAGTGGACTCATTCTGTCCTGGTTGTGTGCAGCCAACTAGGTATGTTTATTTAGATTCCGTTGTGTGCAATTTTATTTTTGCTAATTTTTCTGATCAGTATGGTTTAGGCTTCGGATGGTATTCTTTAGTGGTATCTCTGAGCCATTTGATCCACTTTCAAGCTTCCAGAATTTCATTGTCCACCATCCAGACACAGGTGGAACCTTCAATACACACCCCTGTCTTTGTCTGGACCATTTGCAGGTGCTAAGCAGAAGTACATTTTTTGTCATTCATTGCCCACTTGCCAGATTTAGAGCCAGTCAAGCATTTACGGGACCAGCTGGGTTGCCAGAGTGTTCAGGATCTGTGTTCAGGCACACCTGAAGCATCTGTGAGCAAATGTGCTACAGGATACGATATAGAATCTGTATGATTCCATGGCCAAGCTCATCTTATATTGAGAATGTATTTTACATAACACACAAATGGTGTAACAGTTGTGTATACAATATTGGCAGAAAAACAAAAATACTCGCAAATGAAAACCAAACATAATCTTTGACAAGTATGAGAGGCATAGTGGTTAAGGTACTGGACTATGGACCAGAAGGTCCAGGGTTCAAATCCCGCTTCTGCCAAGCTGCAACAGTTGGGTCCCTGAGCAAGGTCCTTAACCCACAATTGCTTGGATTGTAAGACTGTATTAATTGTAAGTCGCTCTGGATAAGGGCGTCTGCTAAACGCTGGAAATGTAAATGTAAGATCTGTGTCTCTGTTCCTCTTTGATTTAAATATCTCCCAAAACCAAGTCCCCATTCCCCTTTCTTACCTCTTTATAGATTGCCTGGCATTGTATGACTAAACTCAAATCAATAAGAAATCTTATGATATTTGGACCGCAGCCCAGAAAAGATCTTTTAAATATTTTATAGCATCGTGTCCCTGCTAACTGCAAACCCGTTCCTGCTCTCCTGAAAAAACTCTAACTTTAATATTTATAATGAACCAGATATTGTATTCAAACTGTACTAATATGCACATTTAATATACACTGCTCACAAAACATAGGGGATATTTCATTCATATAGTTTTTAAGCAGCATGATTGAATATCGTTATGCAGTCTTTGTCTGCCTAATATTTGCTCTTGACTTGAGCTTACAGATAAGTGTTTGTAATTAAGGTTTTATAGCTGCATAAGTAACCTTAATAAAAAAAAAACAAAGTGTAAGCCATTTAGAGCGCTAAGAGCCCACTGCTCAATAGGCACGGTGGTTCAAGTTTCTTTTAGTTTAAATGTAAATGACCGATACTCAAATAACGGAGCATTGTCTCAAAGCAGCCTTATAATATTATATCATCATAAAAGCGTTAAAACGTTATATTATTCTAAAAGGCCAATCTCAAATCGAGCAAGCCTAGGGTGACAGTGGCAAGGAAAATGTAACTAAATGTAAGGAAGAAACCTTGGGAAGGACCAAGACTCAAATAGAGACCCAACCTGCTTGGGGGATGCTGAATATGCAGAACGCTGTGCACTAGAGTGGGAGAAATAGAAAAATAAACAAATAACACCTGTTATAAGAATCTGTTATAATTATTAATTGTTTTGAGTCTGTTTTTGTTCAGAGTTAAGAGACAGTTTTATTTGCTATTGTAATGTTTTATAATTTTTAAGACATTGTTCGGATGGATAACAGTGCATATCTGTATATTCTCCAAAAATAAAATACAATGGCAAAGGCACTTTATAATTGGGCACATGTTCGGTCTTAAAGGTCCAGAGTTTCCTCTTTTTCTTCACTTTTTCACCCGATTTAGCGAATCCATCCATTAGCGGGATTGTTAGGTGTATTAGAGTTGAGGAAGCACCTTACCCTAATCCCAAACTGGACTGGTACACTCCTGTCCTACTGTTTAACTAACGTATAATGTTGTAACCCGTACGCCTCATGTGTGTTAAATTCACCCACTGGCACTTGGCTCTCACTTCTGAGAGCTCCTACAAAACTGACGTTAAATCCCACAAGATAAGAACCAGTAGCAGCACTGGTGCCAACAACAATTCTAAACATTAGCCTTTGGGGATGGGTGTGTATTTTAGGTCATCATGTGCAGCGTGGCACTGGGAAATGGGAATGCTTGAGGAATCACATGTTCTCTGGATATGAGTTTTTTCTGCTGTTTTTTTCATCAAGCTTTTTTTTCATCAAACTTTTTCCAAAAGAAGAACATATCTGAATGGGGATTGTGACATTTCTAAGGAGCTGGATGGTGACTGCTGCGTAGCAAAGATGTTTAAAGATCCCTCCTGGCTAGTGAGATTAGCATGCCTACTTTATGGTAAATCACACACTCCTACACACTCACGATCAGCCAATCACATAGCAACAACTCTATGCATTTATTCATGTAGACATGAAACAGAGATCAGAATGGGGCGATTTAAGGGACTTCTATTTAAGGTGGCATATTTACATTATCTTACAAAAATTAGTGCACCCCTCAGCTCACTTTCAGGGTGTTGATAAACCTCTTATAGCCTAGACACTCTTTATGTAGAGCAACAATTATTTTTTCAGATCCTCAGAGAGTTCTTTGCCATGAGGTGCCATGTTGAACTTCCAATGAGAGAGCGTGAGAGCAATAACACCAAATTTAACACACCTGCCCCCCATTCACACCTGAGACCTTGTAACACTAATGAGTCACATAATACCAGAGAGTGAAAATGGATAATTGGGCACCATTTGGGCATTTTCACTTAGGGGTGTGCTCATGGTTTGGGTGCCAGCAGCTTAGACATTAATGGTTGTGTGTTGTTATTTCGAGGGCACAAAGCAACACATACCTGTCAAGTCACCCATTTTTTTACCCCTCTTTCCTGCCGTCCTCCCATATTAGTATTTTCCTGTAAATTTCCCGTATTATATTATAATTAAAAAAAAACAATCCTATGCCTCTTTAAGCTGAAATGTCACTAACCTCACGAGAACTGGTGAGAAAGATTGTTACAGAAAATAGGATGTTATTAATGTTGGTAATGTTATTACTTTCATGTAAAATCAAACATCCACTCCTTCCAAAAAAGTGTTAAAGGATGCAAAGTCTGTAACATCTCTGTATAATAAATCAGCGAATGTCAGAGAAGCACGAGTGAACATGAGATACTAAAGATGCGTAATGAAAATAAAATGTTTTAATTTAAGAAAAACAATGTGTATAGATGCTGAAAATGTCAAATAAATAAATGTGCTTCAATTCCCTTTTGTGATTTTATTCTATTATATAAGAATGACAGATGTAGGAACGTCCACAGCATTTCAGAGTCAACAAAGGTAGATCAGATTCTGATCATCTAATTGTAGTTTGTGGTCATTTTAAATTTATTGTAAACCTGTCTTGAAATGTAAGGGATACTGAACCTCTGTTGTGCTGGTGGGACGGTTCAAAGTGCGCAGGGGGAAATTTCCCTTATTTTTAAATCCAAAACTTGAAAGATATGCTAAGTGTTATACAAGCTGTATACTGATTACTTTACATTGTATCAAAGTGTCAGATCTTCAGTGTAGTAGCATAAAAATAAGTAATAAAATAGTTAGAAAATGTGAGGGGTGTATTCCCTTCTGTGAGATACAGTATTAGTATATTATATATTATATATTGGTGCTAGACAGGCTCGTCTGAGTATTACTGGTCTGGGAATTTCATACCCAGTATCATCTCTAGATCAAAAAAGAGTAAATATCCAGATGGGGTAGTTGTCTGGGTGAAAATCTGAGGTCTGAGGTGATAAAAAGGTAACAGGAATCCAAATAAGCACATAACTGAGCATCTCTGAACAAGCACGTCAGACCTTGAAGCAGACAGGCTACCGCAGCAGAAGATCACACTGGGTGCTTCTCCTGTCAGAGAAGAACAGGAAACGGAGGCTACAGTTCACACAGGCTCACCAAAATGTGACGTAGGATATGAAAAAAATGTCACCTGGTCTGATGAGTCTCGATTTCTGCCGTGACGTTCAGGTGTGTAAACAAGATGAAAACAATATGGATCCATCGTTACTTGGATTAATGGTTAGGGCAGCTGCTGGAGCAAAGGTGTGATTTTCTTGGTACATTCGAGCCCCTTTATACCAACTGAGCACTATTTAAACCCTACAGTGACTTGAAACTGAATGGGAATTAGGCTCGAGTGTCAGCTTGGTGAAGCACCACTTTCAGATTTGTCGTCCAGAACCTGATACACTGAGCTACGATGTTTCTTGGTGGGATCAGCACTTCAGAGGTTTTAGCATTTTTTGAACATCTTACATAAAATACGTTTCATATCCTTCATATTTGGCTAGACAGTAAATCAATTAAGACCTCAGTCTTAATCAACATAAAAGCATAAAAAAAATCAACATAAAAGCATATTGTAAGTCTTTTCTAAAGCTTGTCCGGGCACAGCTTTTAGGTCACAGGAAAATAAGAAATGTAGTAATCCTAGGAAGGAACCAGCTGCTGGAAGTGTTGGTGAGATCCTGGATCAAATCCCAGCTGGGGCTTGTAACGTGAGGGTCAGGTGGGGTGCTTATGGAACACTCCAATGGATTGTCCAGCGTTCCAGTGTCCAGTGTATCTCTGCCTGGTCTGGAGTAGGCTCCAGACCTTCCTCTGCGATGCCTGATCGGGATTAGCAGGTGTAAAACTAGAATGCTTTGCTTTAATGTACAAACCGGATTCCAAAAAAGGTGGGACGCTAAACAAATTGTGAATAAAAACTAAATGCAATGATGTGAAGGTGCCAACATTTAATATTTTATTCAGAATAGAACACAAATTACATATAAGTTTAAACTGAGAGAATGTATCATTTTAAGGAAAAAATATGTTGTTTCCAAATTTCATGGCGTCAACAAATCCCTAAAAAGTTGGGACAAGGCCATTTTTACCACTGTGTGGCATCCCCCCTTCTTCTTACAACACTCAACAGACGTCTGGG